>JACJUY010004606.1:0-20387 GCA_014220935.1 Platorchestia sp. MABIK | reverse complement strand
TCTTCAATTAATTTTTTTTTATGCAGGTAACTTCGGTGGTTTCTTTATAATTCTTATTCTATCATCACTCTCACTATCCACTGATTTCATTTGACCTAAAAATATTTCGGTAATACACACATAATGAATCGTATAAGTTCGTATCACAAATTCACCATCAAATGACCGGTTTTCAAATGAGCAATCGGCATCTAAATTAGGACACTGGCTCACGGTTTTCAAAAGAAATCCATTGCTATGCGTCGCACGTTTCTCTTCCGCAAAATGTAAATAGAAACATGAAAATAATCATAACCTGAGCTAAGGATTCATAAGAAACTAGTAGGACCCGTGGAAACTCCACGGACAATCCCACAGTTAAGCTAGGTGGACCCGGTCATCATTGGCTTACCAATTCTAACCAAACCCATCCAAACATATTCTAACCTATCCTATCCAAACCGTTCGTGATAATATGTCAAATATAAAAAACCGTGAACCCATGATAAAAATTCCGTCAACATCACCTAACATATCTTAACCTATCCTAACCTAACAAATCTTACCCTAGCTTAAACCAATGTCATCATTCAGCTAGGTGGACCCGTGATAAAATTCTGTCAACATTCAAATTACCTTACCAATTCTAACATGACATATTCGTTCCTAACCTACTCTTATCTAACATATTCCGACCAATCCTACCCAAACCTATAGTAACCAAACCGATCCTGATAATGTAAAATAAAAAAAACGTGGACCCGTGAAAAAATTCCATCGACATTACTGAACTTATACTAACCCAACCTATCCTAACCTAACATCATCACCTAACCAAACCGATCCTGAAAATATGTCAAACATAAAAAACTGTGGACCCGTGAAAAAATTCCGTCAACATTATCTAACCCATGCTACCCAAACCTCTCCAAACCTAACATATCCTAACCGAACCCATCCCCATAATACATCAAAAATAAAAAAACCGTGTCCCGTGAAAAAATTCAGTCAACATTACTTAACCTATCGCAACTTGACATATCTTTAACCTATCCTAACCTGACATATCTTGAACCTATTATAACCTAACATATCTTTAACCTATCCTAACCTAACATATTTTAACCTATCCTTACCGAACTTTAATCAATGTCATTGCTAAGCTAGGTGGACTCGGTGAAAAAATTCGGTCAAAATTCGGACAAAAATTCTAACCTAACCCATCCTATGCTAACGGAAGCGTTCCTGATAATTTATCAAACATAAAAAACCGTTGAAACGTGAATAAATGTCGTCAAAATTACGTAACATATGCTAACTATCCTACCCTAACCTATCCTGACCTAACCTATCCTATCCTAACCTAACCTAACCTACCCTAAGTTAACCTATCCTAACCCTACCTATCCTAACTCAACTTAACCAATGTCATTGTTAAGCTAGGCGGACACGTAAAAAAAATAGGTAGACATTACCCAAGAGATTCTAACACAACATATTCTAACCTAACCCATGCTAACCTAACATATACCAACCTATCCTATCAATTCTGCTTGTTACCTTATAAATAGTATTTTCGTAGACACGATACCGCGAGTCACGGCGCCTTCATAATAATGAGCAGAAACCCGTGTGGATTACACGGTTTCAATAATTAACTCACTTCCCAGCATACAAGGGTATGAAGGAAATGTATTTTATTGGCATTCATTGATATGGAAAGATTCCTGAAATTTTTTTGAAAAAATATACTGTAATTTAAAATCAAATTTTACATGCAATTCAAAGTTTAAAAAAATGGAAGAAAACTAAAAATAAAAAAGAAAATAAAAAAATTTAATATAAATAAATGAATAAATAGAAAAAATTGAAATAAATTGAATAAATTGATATAAATAAAAAAGGAAATAAATGGAAAAATTAGAAAAACTAAAAAAAATTGAAAAATCAATGAAAAAAATTAACCAAACCTCATAAATAAAAAATTTACAAATAAAAACAATAACGAATACAAAAATGAAAAATTATAATAAATAAAAAAGAAGTGACAACTGAAAAAGTTAAAAAAAATGAAAACATTGAAAAAAATTAAAAATTGAAAAATATGAAAAAATAAAATGAATTGAAAAAATTGAAAAATAAAAAAATTAAAATCGAAAAAAGTGAAAAATAAATGAAACAATTGCAACAAAATAAAAAATGAAAAAAGTGAAATGAAAAATTGCAAAAAATTAACGAATAAAAAAGTTGAAATTTAAAAAATAACAAATAAAAAAAATCAACATATTAAGAAAAATTAACAAATTAAAAAATTAATCAATTGAAAAAACTGACCAATCAAAAAAAATTTATCAGATTAAAAAAATCACTTATAAAAACTAACAAATAAAAACAATTGACAAATACATAATACAAAAAAATTAGCAAATAAAAAATTTGTAAAAAAGATTGTAAAAAATAAAAATATTAAAAACATGATAAACAAATAATAAATATCCCACCCTAACCTAATTAACCTATCCTACATATCCTATCGTGATAAAATGGTATCAATGCATGTAACCTAACCCAACCCAATCAACCTACATATCCTATCCAGCCTATTGGATGTAGAGCGTTACCCACGAACTTAGTTATAAGCGTATTAATATATAGATTCCTCTCACTCATCGCATGATGAACAAGCTCTGAAATTTATTTTTGCATGTTTATCTGTTTTAGGTGTGCGTATTGTGCTCTGTGTTTTTTAATTACTTTTGGCCCACATTTACTCATTAGTCATTACTTGAAAATTATTTAGGACGGGATTTTGGTGGGCTTCAGTAGAAAGTTCTATATCTTTTCTGCTTTATTTTGTTTTTTGCTTCTGCATTTGGTTTCTGATTAAAAGAAAATGTTGCATTAATTCCATGGTGTCCTTCATAGCATGAGATTTCTAAGCACATTCCATTAACAAAGTTCGATTTACTTTTAATAGAAAATGAATTATTATGAGGAGCTAGATATTATAGCAGCCAATGCAAAGTGCTTCCAAGGTATCAAAAAAAGAGTTAGAAGTTGTGACGATGTACTGAAACAATTTTGTGCTTCATATCATTGAAACATTCAACTTGGAAAATTATTGCGTCACGAAGAAAAACTCCCATTTTGCGTTGTACAGAACCCATTCTCCTTTTATAAATTTTCATGCTCTTCTCTTCAAAGTTTTGGAAAATTATTCCCATTAATTTATCATCATGTACGCTTACTGTCGTGAAATAAAAGCAAAACCTTATTGCAGGTTTTAATCAACTGAAAATTAACATTAACATTGGAAATACAGATTGCTTCGTACATCTATCCTAAGCGCCGGTAGACAGGATACACAACGAAGTTTTGACATTTCAATCTTAATATGACATTCTTCCCCTCTGACGTTAACCCCATCTGACATTTAATTCCCACCCATAACGCTGAGGCTTTCGTCTCTCTCGATTGGAGCGTCGCAAAACCGGGGTGCTCCTTTCGGAATGGTCAGAATTGTTCGTACTCGGCTGGTCCTCCACAACAACCAATTGCGGGGTTTCCTTGTCCACTTCGGGTGCCTCAACGGGCGAGTTAGGTGCCTCACTTTGGCGATTTGGCTATAAGGAACAGGGCGCTAAGTCTTTCAGGGATACGGTGTTTTCACGACCGTTCGGATACTTGATGTGGGCATACGCGGGATTCGCCTACACAAGTTCCACTTCGTCCACCAATGGTTCTTCTTTGTGAGTCCGACCGAAACGGCGCAGTAGTACTGCATGGACCTGGGGTCATAAGCCAGGAAGGAAGTGATGTACTTTGACAAGATCGTCTAGGGAAATTTAAAAATCGTTCATGTGGCGTAGTATTGGTAGACGTAGATACTAAAGAGCGTTTCGAATGGAGAGCTTGCGTATCGTATGATAGCTGATGAGAGTCCATTGATAAAGGCATCGCGAACGAGTTCCAGTCGGTTTTCTTCTGCTGATATAGGCGTTAATTCACAGTTCTTGCTTAATCTGTGCAATTCTTGAAAGAATTCATCCAAGGATTCAGACACCTCTTGTCGGCGTGTAGCAAAAAGATGCCTAGCGAAGAAAGTGTTCTTTTTTACGTACAACTTCTCCAGTACCGCAATAGCTCCATCATACGTGGACTCATTAGTAATATAATCATACACTTCAGCCGATAGAGTTTTGACATTTCAATCTTAATATGACACTTACTCTGAATTTTCTCGAACGTAAACTTTAATTAACTCTTGAGGAGAGGAAGAATCTTTTTCCAAAAGGACTCCGCTTGTGTTCCAAAGGGTGCGGGAACAGTTGCCTAAGCTATTTGTCGTCGCTCCATTTTAAAAACCAACGATGATTTTTTATCATCTCTATTGGAGATACTTGTATTTCATTTTCTTTCTTTTCTTTACTTCACGTCATAGGGATCTGAGTGATGTTTCTATGAGTACTTGCATTGTTTATCATGATGAACTGCTTAAAATACATACCCATCACATAAAAATATCGCCTCTTGTTTGAACGCAGATTCTCTAACAGATTATTAGCATTTTTATCCTCTTTAAACTATGTGTGATGAAAGAATTTCGAAACCAACTCTCTTTCTCTTGTGTTGCTGATTGCTTTCAAGTTTAATTTTGAATCTTCTTCATAAAACTGAAATTACAAGTCTAGCCATCAGCGTGGATTACTGGGCTCCACACAATGCGCTACGAGGTAAAGAAAGAAAGAAAGAAAGAAAAACAGTTTATTTCCAATAAAGTTCAAACAAGAAATGTTGAACATTGGTTTTTAAAACACCTTAACATTAACATCCTTAATTGAAAATAGCACATTTGTATCGTAATACCCATGTGAAATGTTAAAACAAAAAAATGATTGGCAGAAAAGCACAAAATGCAGGAAGTTCTTCAGAGTATAAATTTAGGCTCTCAGTTTTCGATGCAAAGTTGCAGAGGCTGCTCACTCAAACAGATGAGCTGCGGTGAGCGCGCTAGTGAAAGTAGCGCCAGTGCCTGCATCTCGCGCGCCCTCTTGACCAGATCTCGCCTTCCGCAGGGTAGACAAGAGGTATTCAACGCTTTCATTACGCGTACATCAATTTGACTCCTTTTTTTATTCTTCAATCTACATGTCTGTATTGCTTCATGTAGCTTGGCGTGATGCATTGCACAGAGTAGACTAGGAGGTATTCGACGCGTACATTAACTCGGATTCGATTTTTCTAATTTTCAGTTACATGTTTCTCTTATTTCATGAACCTTGGCGTTCAATCAAATTTGGTGACTTTTTACGACATTCACTTTAGTACCGTACATCTATATCTAGAACGTTTTGGCTTGGATAATTTATTCAATATTTTACACGAGAGGGTAAAACTTGTTGACTGCGAAAAAGATTGTCCTTAGCCCTGAGATTTTTATCCTCAGTATTGTTTCGTCAATAAGGCGTCATGGTAAAAAGCCAACGCGCTCTCTCATGTGAAGGGTCCCAGGAATTGGTCAGGGTGTGAACAGACCACAGGAAGGACTTGGCCGAGTGCAAGACTGTGTTGGTGTCGAGCTAGACCAGCAACGCGTGTTCCGGGTAGTGTTCTTCTCTTCTCAAAATAAGGGTCTGCCCTTATTTGCATCTTCCCAAGAATGCTCTCATATGCATCCTCCCAAGAGCCTGCTCTCATTTGCGTCTCCCTAAAGGTCTGCTCTCATACACATTTTCCAAAAAGTCTGCTCTTATCTTCCACAGAGTCTGCTCTCAAATGCATCCTCCCAAGAGCCTGTTCTCATATGCATTTTCCGAGTCTAATTTAATAGCGGATGTGTTTATAATGTTAGTCGCCCAGTGCAGAGGCGGTGGTTGGGCAGAAAAAATCTTAGATGCCTTGGAGAATAAGTTAGACTGGGTTTTATCTAAAATATTTTCTCAATATTTTAGTGTGCACATGTCGGTGATGTGTGGCTGGGGAGACGGTGTGTTGTTTAATTGACGCAATAAAATATTATTTCAAATCATCAACTTATTTTGTATGTAATTCAATAACCCAGAAAAAATTTTTAAGTTGTAATATCAAATAAGATACCTAACACCAAAAGATACTAATTTATATTTAATAGCTTACTCTTACGATAAACTATTACCATGCTTCCATCAGCATATTTTTAAAATACAGCAATGGCTAAAACATTTAACTAAATGCAATTTAAAGTAAAAAATTAATTAAATTTATTAGTCACGATGATAAGAGCAGACCAATTTATTCTGAACGCTCAAGTTTTCACTAGTTTTCTTTGGACACTGATGCAAGAGCTTTGAATATAAGCTTTGAACGAATTCCCCATTCTTTTATTTCGTACTGAATTTTGTAGGTAAAGCTAAGATTCCCAAACACCAGATATCACTGGCCTAGTTCTCGACATCAAACCCAGCGACGACGGCAATATTGAGTTTCATAGAAAGAGCGGCAATCAATTTCCGCAAAGCGATTCCATTATGAACAGCCCAAAGAGCCCGGATGTTGTGTGCGAGCTGTGCTTGCTACGCTTGGGCGGCAAACAATGCCATTGTGCACTGTGTGCGTTGTGACTGGTGACCACCGGATCATTGTATAGTGACTCATCTGGACCGTGGGTTTTGTATTGTTTTACTCTACGTGTGAGATGACGTGCTGTATGTGCGGTAAAGATAAAATAGTAATCGCTCATCGTGCACTTAGGACCTATAGCTTAAAAAGTACGCTGGTGATCTTGAAAGGGTTTACTTTCAAAATGAATGAAGCGTTCAAATGATTTTGAAAAAGCGTGGCGTCAAAGCTGCTAACGTAATATATTGAAATAGTTTAATAGATTTCATTTGAATTTAACTCAATCATAACCGCAAACGAAAAATTAAGCAATTAAAAATTAATTTAAAAAAATCACTGAGACAAACTCGTTTTCAAGGTGAACCTTCGAAATAATTTTGCCTGTGGAAAGCGTAGGAGATTTTAAACTCCTTCTTAATCTTGCAATGGAGCTTGGACTTTAATGTTGTGTGGGGGAAACGCGATTACATTCATCATATTCAACAAACGTCACTGTAATGACATTTGCTGCATAGAACAGAGGTTCTCAACCAGGGATGAATTTACCCCTGGTTGAGGTTTACCCCTTACGTATATAATACATAAAACCGAGGGGGTCAACGATGGAGGAAAGGTTGAGAATGGCTGACATAGAAGCTAACACATTTGGGATCTTCTCCAGATAAGCCCCGCCACTAATGCAATACATAAGTTCATCCACTTGTAACTTTCGAAATAATGTACAAATCAACTTCAAATTACTCTCAAACGAAAGGATGTTTTAATTTTTGTTTCAATTACAATTTGAAGTCGATAGGTGTGTTATTTCGAAAGTCACAAGTTGGTGAACTTACGTGTTGCATTAGTGGCGGGGCTGATCACATTTGAGTCCACTTGCTGTCCTGCTCACTTGTCCAGTTTTCTGTGGCGGCATACCAACGGTGCCCTGCTGCTGGCACGGCTTTCTCTAGCTCTTTCTCTGAGGGCCCGACCTTGATCTCCGAACTTCCATCTCAACTTGAGAATTGAAGGACGTGCAACACGAGTACACGAGTTTAACTGGGGCTGACTTCAGACTTTTTAAATTAACGAGCTCGCCGAAAATAACTGCTTTAAATATGTTGACGTACAATAGTAAACATCGGTGAATCGAAAATGAGAAAAATTTGGTTATTGAGACTCAGAGACTTAGAAACGTTCTTGGTGAGTAAGTGCATACGGGACAAAAAAACAGCTTATTTCCAATAAAGATGATACAAAAACCACCACTGATTTTTAAAATGTCTTAACACAAAGATCCTTAGTTGCGATACACTCAAATGGGTATCGTAATAGCCAGACTCCCATTGATGTAACCCTCTCACTCAGCGTAATATGCACATCCTCATACACATTAGTAAGATACATCTCACGTTTGCTTGATCTATGGACCGCGATGCCGAGTGTAATGGCAGGATTGAAGGGTGCGTTCCGTTAGTTTGACAGCGCGCCGTGCTTCCGGTGCTGTGGACGCTTCGGTTCCTTCCGCTCGTTTGACTTGAGAGGGAGGGGGGATTGCGTTCTGGAGGAGGGTAGACTCGTGTTCTGCAGGAGGGAATCGTGTTCTGCAGGAGGGTGGACTCGTGTTCTGCAGGAGGGAATCGTGTTCTGCAGGAGGGTAGACTCGTGTTCTGCATGGGGGAATCGTGTTCTGCAGGAGGGAATCATGTTCTGCAGGAGGGTAGACTCGTGTTCTGCAGGAGGGAATCGTGTTCTGCAGGAGGGTAGATTCGTGTTCTGCAGGAGGGTAGACTTGTGTTCTGCAGGAGGGAATCATGTTCTGCAAGAGGGAATTGGAGACAAGGAGGGAGGGAGAGAGGAGGTGCGTAAGTGCTGCTGTCGTAGCTTCACGCAACCTTTCATGCGTTGCGAACGTCTGCAATTGCGAGCGTCTGTTGCAACAGGAACTTGCGGGGCCTGAGATGCTAATTTTATGTTTGAATTGAATGTTTGAATTTGTAATGGTTTTCTCAGTAATTTTTGAATGATGTAAGAAGATTGTGTTCTTTAATCTTTTCGCAGTAAGTGGTGAGGGGCCATAAGTACGGGGCTCATTTGTTCACTGTTGCTCAAAGAACATACGCCCTAGTGGCTGAATGTGAAATATCAACGTTGAAATAGGGTTTCTTCATAAGTGCTGAATATTCAATTATGATTTTAGGCACCAAACACCTTTTGATAATCACTTTAGAAACATACTTTTTCACTTTTTCCCGGCAACGAACTGATTTACTATAACTGTTGTTTATAACTACAGACCTTTTAAGACTAGCTAGTGCTGTAGAGGCATGTATTTTTTTACTTTGCCATGGGCCGAAGCTCGAGCATCTGAAATCCTTCTATATAAATAGATTTATTTAATAGACGTTGTTATACACATGATTTAAAAGATAGTCCAATTTAGCTTAATTATTCATGTATTATGGTGTGTGTGTTTGAATTTTATATTCTAGTTTATTACCTAGTTTTTTAAATGACATTTCCCTGTGGTTTCTTTGCTGATCATGAGCAAACGCTCGAAACGTCCTTTTTTCAAAAAATACTTAATACCAAATTCCTCGTTTTATCATTCGTACTAAGTAATTCTACATACTGCATTTAAATAAAATTAATACAATATAACTGGTAAGATGGTACAAATATACGTTTCTGCCGAAAAGTGCCGCCACGCGAGCAGCTGCCGCCGGGGTCTCCGTAATCTCGGATCTGCGGGGACAGTCCGTCAAGTTGGACGGTCCAGACTCTAGACCAGTGGTTCTTGACCTTTTTTCTCCATTTCACCACTTGATTTTTAGTGAACCAACTCTACATCCACCACTACAGCATCTTCCTTTTACTTATCTGTGACATTCCTAACCCAGCAGCGTTGTCACTTATCCCCAAACATGACATACAATACCTCATTTTGGTTGTTTTTATTATTAAAACAGTCTCTAAATGCTTGTGATTTGGTAAATAAGTCAACATTTGGATGTAATGTATTAGATTTTGAAATACTATCGATTTTTTGTGGATAGAAATAAATGCACAAAATTCCCCACCTGGCAACTCCGCCATTCCCCACCAGTGGGGAATTTCCCACAGGTTAAGAACCACCACTCTAGACGGACGCAGCTTGTGCGCTGTCAAGATAAAGCCTGACATGGAACGTGGTTATTTTACCGTGAATGCATTTGTGTCGGGAATTGCATGAAAATCCGACCCCTCATAAATAATTAATATTGCAGTGTTATAATATAAGTTTCTACATAATAGTTAAAATAAAAAGATCATACGTCATTTAATTAAGCTTCTCCGGACTCAAGTACCCATCAAGCCAATTCTGATACCAGGTTTGTGCGAGTGAGCTCATCTAAGTATGTACGACTCACAGTGGTCAAAACTAGACTTGAATATACTAATAACCAGAACTTGCACGATATCGGGGGAATGCACGAAAATTTGTATGACCTACAAATTTTCAATATAGAGGGGAGAATTAATAAAATAAATTGTAGAAAACGAAAAGTTTCTTGTACAGTAGTGAAAATAAATGAAGAAGAAGAAAAAATTTCTTACATTCGCTCATCAATTTCTTCTATTTTTACAAAAGTAAGCGAAAATTTCATTAGTTTCTTTAAACAACGTTTAACTCTCTGGACGTTCTGTTTTTCACGTTCGATACCAAGATCGTTCGATATATCACGTCACGTCAAGATCGTCATGTTCGATATAATACCAAGTGCGTTACTCATTTCTACCGTCGATCCCCAAAAATCACTGCTAGAAATGACGCGAAAGATTATAAAAAAGGATACTTTATTCTGATCAATCAAGCCTGATACATATCATCTTGTACATTGGTTTTTCAAATGCCTTATAACTAACACCAGAACGCAATGACGGTTACCCCCGGTCAATCTGGTACCCATTTCCGACACCTGGGTAGAGTGGGGAATTGTGCTTGTGTTCTCCTTTTTCCCAATGGGGAGATATCACCGGACGGCACTGCCGGGATTCGAACAACCGACACCTTCCTGTGAAGGGCGCGTTCTAACCACTCGGCCACGGCGACCACGAAGATGATAATGCCGAGTAAGTTTCTCATGCCTGCTGTCGATCCCCAAAAACCAGTGCTTGAGATGACGAGAAAGACGATAATGCGAGTAAGTTTATCATGCTTGCCGTCGATCCCAAAAAACTACCGCTGGAGATGACATGAAAAATGATAATGCCGAGTAAGTTTCTCATGCCTGCAGTCGATCTCCGAAAACCAGTGCTGGAGATGACGAGAAAGAGTCAGACGCAATGTAGGACGCGCGGCTCACCGCAGTTTTGGCGCAGTTGCGCTCCTTCAGTCGATGACAAAAGAAGAAAAAAAAAAGTTGATACATGAAATGTATAACATTAGGTTTTAAAATATACTAACATTAAGATCTTTAGTTGATATTCACACATGGATATCGTAATACCAATGTGAAGTGTCGAAAACAAACGATTGAGAGAAAAGAAATTACCACAGCGAGCTGCTGTGATCGAACTACAATGCACTCAGCAGCTAAATGCACACTAACATTATTGGCTAACATTGCCTTAACAATGCAATCGTGCACCCAATGAATGGATCGACGCTCATCTCCCTCTGAAAGGGAATCATTTTGAAAGGGAATCCCCTTTGTTGAACCATTGTTTTTGCTCGGAGGTTGAGTGTTCCAATCGTTGATTGGGAGAACAATGAGAATGTATGTATGTGTTCTCAGTCAGTCCAAAATGGGTTTCTTGATTTGGAATGATATAGCTTTCTGAACTCTCCTCTAGAGACGTGTTAAGATTAACTTTCTGGACGCTCCATGACAGCTATGTCAATTGGCTTCGAATGCAAAATTTAGGTAACGTGATGTTCAAAACTGTTAAAACGCGAGTAAAGCCGTTGATTTCTTCTGACCATCTCAGGGATGACATGGAAAGGGATTTCTAGTTAAGTATTTCCAAGTTTCAAATGTAAGGGATAGGCCGTGACTTTCTGTTACTTTGACAGATTCTGGAAGTCAGGCACATTTAAAATTAACTGCCTATATGAAGTTCGTCGTTCATTGGAGTCTAAATGATCTTATCCGGGGATTTAAGCGAAATAGTTTTGGCTTCAATCTGTTTATCACTTGCCCACTTTGCAGCAGTCATGAGTGCGCAGTTGTAATTATTGTTATGGTACCCAAAGGTTATCTTGAATTTAGTTTAGGTATGTTTTGAATTGCAGTTCTTCCCGTACTTGTGAGCAGCTGTGAGAACACAGTTAATCTGTAAGAAGAATTTACATCACACGTTCTCACTGAGACTGCGATGCCGTCACCATAAAGTATTCATTATACAAATTCATTTGACTCTCACCACTAATCCTTTGCTACCTACATCACATCACACTTCGAATGTGCATCTATTATACAAGTTCATTTACTCTCACCATTAATTCATGTTCCTTACATCACATCATACTTCGAATGTGTTCTTTTAATTTCACAAAATCTGCCTCATCTGGCTCCCAACCGAATAGAAGGATCTTATATCTAGTATTCAGCGATATTCAATCCAGCTTTGAAGATGTGCGCGCGTGGTCTGCCACCAGGAGACCGTCTACTGCCTAGTACAAACCAGGCCCAGGAGGTCCGCCGTGACATAAAAGGGTCTAGCAACAACAAGAACATGGGAGTGTCTACTTGACTGATCCTATTTCGTCTCAAGCTCGTTGAGTGGAATGCCAATTAAGGAGCTCGCTGAATTTAAAGCAGAGAGCTGAAAGCAATGATTGTTCTTATTTCGAGGCTCTCCCAATGCTTGATCTATCTTCTCGAGGCTTAACGTACTAAGCTTAACTTGTTAAAGATCAAGTGCACTGGGATTTCAGATGTAACGCTCGTTTCGACGCTGGCTTGTGGTTTTGTTTATGTGTATTTTTAATACGTTTACACTCAAATAGACTTACGTTTGATTTCAAGCCCTGGAAGAAGTTTTTCCGTTCACTGAACTGAAATCTGAGTGATGTTTTTTTTGAGGAGAGTTTTCATAAAAGGGTTCGTTCAGGTAAAAAATATGCATGAATTATTATATGTAGTGTGGTCACTGTAAGTTGAAATGTTTTATTATAGCATATTTTCTCAGTTGTAGGTCAAGATTGAAGATAAAATTAAAATTGTGGGGTATTTACCGAGCTCATAATACAGGTGCGTGTACTATTTTGAGTTATCGACCCAGTTCCCTCAACTCTCCTGCCGAAATTCTTCCTCCAGCCTTTCATTGACTTTAAGTCAACTCAAACAGTTGTAGAGCACTTTTTGTTCCAGGTGACAGCACAGAATATTTTCAAAATATTTGACGTTGTCAGTAATCAGTTTTACGTAAAGTGTATTTGCAACGCTCACGTTTCGCAATTTACGCAGTATCGTAAAAAAGCAAGCCTTCACTGTGTTCTCATCGGGGTGAAAAATTTATATTCAAATTCAATCGATAATGTTAAAGAATAGGCCGGGGTCTTACGCTGCATAAAAGAAGCTCCACCACTGGCCGATCATTATGCCTTTTCCTCAGTCGTTGAGTTCTTCTCACTTCTTCAAATACGCTTCAAGTCACAAAGATAAATCTACGCTTAAAGTCCCATTATGTGGGTTTCATCTGTACTACAATGAACCAACGTTAGAGGTTGGTAACACTTCCAGGGTTGAAAATAATTTAAAGAGCGCGGCTGTATTTCCATCTTCTATTAAAATGGAACAGGTGATGCGTGTAAAATTCGTTTCATTTATTTTGTAATTTAAATTTAGAGCTATGCTATCTGACTTATTTGCACGACTGAATTTTGTAGAAAGACATAATGATAAAATCAGGTCATGGTGTGGACATTAACAAATCCAACTAATTTTACTAAATACGCGACCCTTCACAGTGCAAGCAGCAGCTGGGTTACAAACGGAATAATGACAGAAATGATACAACGCTAAATAAGAACAGAAACCAATTACTGAAACTAGTGAAATAGCAACAATAAATAGCTAGGGAAACAAAAAACAGCCAGAGAAAGAAAACAGCCAGGGAAACAAAAAACAGCTAGCGAAACAAAAAATTATTTAAAACTTGAAATAAAATAACTTAAAAAATAAATAAATAAATAAATAAATAAACGCAAAAGAACAGCTAGGGAAACAGAAAACAACTAGGAAAGCAAAATAACAACAAGGGAAAAAATAACTAGGAAAAGAAAAAACTAGGAAAACAAAAACAACTAGGGCAAAAAAATTAGGAAGCAAAAGAACAACTAGGGAAACAAAAACAACTTGGGAAACAAGAAAAACAACTAGGGTGGCAAAAGAACCACTAGGGAAACAGAAAACAAGCAGAGAAACAGAAGGCAACTAGTGGAACAGGTGCGGGACATGTGCGGGTGGCGCGGACCAGCTAACGGTGGAGGTATGCGAAGTGTGCTACGTACAAGTAACACGTGACCTCCACGGAACTCTTGTCACCCCCTGACCCCCTCCCTCGTGCTGACCTCATTACCTCTCTTTTGTGCGCTGGCCTCATACTTGGTGGTTCCGACGTGATATTCCTGACGCGGTAAGTGCGGCCGGCTGAACTGAAGTTCAATATTCAACTGAAATTCCAGGTAATTATAGAGATCAATTTTGAAAATAACGAGCATGAACTAGATCGTGCCTGCGTTTAACTTTCATTAGATATTTATGAAAATTGAGTTAGTGACTCCTGGTCGGTCAACAGCACTATGAAAATTCCCTTAGTGACCACCAGTGGGTCACGTCGCAGTGAAAAAGAGAAACGCGCGCGGTGCTGAGTTGCAGTGCACCTGCATTGATACTTTGCCGTATTTATTAACTGATATTTTACTGTTAATAATAATATTTTTCGCCGCGTTAACATTGGTGGCCGAAGGCAGAAAAACGAACACAAAATTTGACAGCCAATTTCCAGCCATTCTTAACTCGAACGAATCAGTGTGTGGACCAGCGAATTAATCGGATTAGAAAATGACAAAAAATATCCGATAACCTGAACGAGTGTGATGTGTTTCGATCAATCCAGTTCAGTATTTGAAGCATTAATGGAAATAAGTTAAATTGATCAAAAATGGGTATGACACTGCAAATTATGGGAATTTGTAGATGAATACGTACATATTTACAGTTTTATCGAAAACGAGTGCTCGGAAATATAATGCTTAATCGAAAGTGTACTCCTAAAGCTCAAATAATATTTTTTGAAACATCAAATTTTCAAGCTGTAAGTTAATCCTTTCTGCATTTAAATACCAGGTTTCTTTAAAGTAGGAGGAATAAATACAACCCCTTTATAACATCACTTAGAGGAACCAAGCGTTCCTTTTGTGATAAATTGGCTTTTCGAAGCAACAATAAGGAAATGCCTCCTAGTTGGACTGTTGACCTGAATTGTATCATATCTAACACCAGTAGGAAAAACACTTTTGCTTAGGGTTTTTGTTTCCATGTCTGTTTGCCTGCGTTTTCAGTATTTTTCCTACTTCACAATGAAATGTTGTTATCTCATCGTCTCAGTGGTGCGTTTGGTTAAGCGCAACACTTTGAACAAGAAATATTCTGGTTCGATCTCAGTTCTGAACCCGGCGTATTTTCTCCACAATGCAGCTCCTTGGTGATTGATTATAGCAAACAACGGCGATGCGTAGAAAAAGCTAGGGATGACTCTTATATTCTTTAGCTCCTCCATTGATTAAAAAGCTATAAACTCATTTCTTCGAACGAAAGAAGAAAGAAAAACAGTTTATTTCCAACTAAGATGATACAAAAACATCTTTGATTTTTAACCGATTGTAACGATGTAGTAGTTAACATAGATATTTGAATGGAAGCACACGTCAGTGTGTATTTTCACAAATTTTAACTAAAAAAATAATTTCAAGGAATAAGGCTCTGATACGTAACATTTTATTTTAAAAGCTTTTCAGTTAAAAATGAACGTTTCGACTCAATGAGTCATTCTTAACTATTGCTCTGAAAAAAATTAATTGAAAACATCGAAAGTAAATGTAAAAGTAAGTAAAACTAAATAAAATCGCTAAACTGTTTGCAAACGAAAAGCGGATTGGGAGTCATTTAAAAAATGCTGCCGTTGCAAAATCTAAAGAGATTCCATAATGCGCAGATCAACGGAGTTTGAAGCAACGGCTAAAATATTAAAATCATCTAATTTTATTGGAAGATTACATCTTTCAGCATGGATACGTATGGCTGAGTGAGAAGGAGCAGCAAGAGGACGGTTAGTACGATAGCTCCTGCCGGCATGCTCTGCAACGCGAATATGCAAGGCTCTAGTGGTTATCATGTTCTAGTGACTCTAGTGGTTAGCCAAACGAACCCATGCTGAAAGATGTAAGCTTCCAATTAAATTAGTTAATTTTAATATTTGAGCCGCTGCTTCAAACCCCGTTGATCTGCGCATTATGGAATCTCTTTATATTTTACTGCGGCAGCATTTTTTAAATGACTCCCAATCCGCTTTTCGTTTGCTAACAGTTTAGCGATTTTATTTAGTTTCACTTACTTTTACATTTACTTTCGATGTTTTCAATTATTATTTTTTAGAGCAATAGTTACGAATGACTAATTAAGTCGAATTGTTCCTTTTTAACTGTAAAGCTTTTAATATGAAATGTTACGCATCAAAGCCTTATTTCTCGCTATTATTTTCTTAGATATCTTAATCATTGTGGATGCTTGTTCTATGTATTTCTGTTGGCTACCACCTAAGCTCCATTAGTTTAATCTTTGAACTCGCCTGTTAATTTCTTTTATTTAATTTAGGAAAATTTTACGAAAAAATTTCATTTGTATTCAATTTAATTTCTCAATTATTCTTATTTCGGTCATTTCCTCTCGAAATAGCCGTCGCTGGTGAACGCTATGCGCTGCAGACCACGTGCGGTCGGCCAGGTCACTCGTGCGATGAAGATCATAGTAATGTATTTAGGACATTTTATTGCTATCCAAATTCAATTCTCGATATTGAGTGTCCATGTCAACGTTGTTTAATTTGTAAGCGACGATGATAGTTATGCATTCATGATAACATGTGTTTTTGGTTTGCTTTTTATTTCACGATATCGTGTGTGGTTGTGAGAATTGTTGCATTTCTCGATAGGGATCATGTACACTTATATGTATACTATTTTGTAATAGTATTACACATATAAGTACAAAGTGCGAATGAGAAAACGAGGAATTTAGTATTGGACTTTTTCTGTAAACGAATGGAATCAACTAGAATAATCAGTTCAAATACGCACACAATAATGCATGAATAATAAAATGAGGTGGACTATTTAGTTAATTTTATGTGCAGTTGTGTCTTATATGTTTTTATTTATCTGTGTCTGTATTTATCTTTCATGTTTGTATATATGTGTATATCTTATATATGAACTTAATCAAGTGTACATATATCTATTATACCTTTTATATGTATCTAAATAAATTACATAAATATATTTGTACTTTTTTCCGCATCAATACTTATTACATATGCATACAAATGTATCTTTTGCATGTATCTTCTTAGTAATACGCATAGGGTTATAACCCTTTATATTTCACGACACTGAAAGTGACCGACCGCCGCATGGCGTGCAGGGAGCGCCGCAAACCTGCTGTGTGAAACCTACATAGCTGTGTCTTTTGTATGTTTCAATTTACTTGTTACCACGTTTACCTTTTACAGATGTATCTTTTGCATGTCGTGCAGGGAGTGCCGCCAACCTGCTTTATGAAACTTACATACTAGTTAAACAATTTATTTACCACAAGTGATATAGCAGTAGATTGCATCTTAAGTCTAGTACAATGGACATATTTGAGTATAGCTACTTGTGGGCCCGAATAAGTTCAGCGACTTCTAAGGCATCCTGTCATCAAAAGCTATTTTTAAAGTGTAAAAACTAGTGTCTTTTATATGTTTCTATTTACATGTAACCACATTTATCTTTTACGTGTCGCGCAGGGAGCGCCGCCAACCTGCCCCCCCAGTTCACGGCGAGCATGGACCTGCACGTCGTCAGCGAGGACACCCCCGTCGGCACCTCCGTCTACACCCTCGCCGCCACCGACCCCGAGGGCGGGCCCGTCAAGTTCGGGCTCTCCGGCACCCCGTATGTCGCTGTCAACCCGCTCTCGGGGGTGGTCACCGTCACCCAGCAGCTCGACAGGGAGGTGCGTAAACCCTAGGGTGTTGGTAAGCTTAGATCGACTGAAAGGTTCGCAACCACCTGGGGTGTTTGATAGGCTTAGATCGATAACTGAGGTGCTTGGTAGGTTTAGATCGACTGAGAGGTTCGTTCACTGAGGTTCTTGGGTGTCTGGTGTGGTCACCGTGGCCGAGTGGTTAAGAGCACGCCCTTCACGGGAAGGGTCAGCAGTTCGAATCCCGACGCCGCCCGGTGTTTTTTTCCGTTGGTAAATGGGAGAACTCAGCCACAATGTTCTCCCCTCTACCCAGGTGTCGGATATAGGTACCGGCTTGACCGGGGGTAACCGTCATTGCGTCTTGGTGTTAGTTATAAGGCATTTGAAAACCAATGTTCAAGATGATGTGTATCAGGCTTGATTGATTGGAATAGAGCATCCTTTAAATCGACAAACAGTCTTAATTTGAGGCAGTAGAGCACAAACATAATCATTTGGGTTATAAAGTGCATGGTTGGTTTAACTCGACTGAGAGGTTTGTTCACTGGGGTGCCAGGTAGGTTTAAACAGTGAAGCTAAAAACCATGTATTTATTACGATACAACTTGTAAGGAAAATGCAACAAAGTATTAAATAGATGAATATTTTCCATTGTAAGTACATGGGTGCATGTTATGCATCGTGTAACGCTGACCCACCAACGCTGACCTACCAACGCTGACCCACCAACGCTGACCCACCAACGCTGACCCACCAACGCTGACCCAGCACGTCTGCTCAGCTGCTGCTATTCAGTCGCCGCTTTTCCAGTCCTAAAATTTTTCCTGCGGCCGAGAAAGCGGCGGCCGAGCTGTGCCTGACCGCAGCTTACCTCCGCAGCTTCTCTAGGGCTGGTTGCCTGCTGGCATTGCTGGTACCTTGTGCTTCCTTGTCACCTCGCTGTGATTAGTGTTGATCTCGTTGCGATTGCTGATTATCTCGGTGGATTTTTTAAAGACCTTGCTTACTTTTTATACGATTACGCTGTTGGTGATGTTAACATGCGACGGAAGACTGAGCTTTTAATTATTGTAATTTAATTTTCCATGCAATGATCCGGCTATCTACTCGAATATTCAAATTAATGTCATGCATCTATAGTTTTCAACGAAAGGCCTGGAAAGTTGCCCGAGAAATTTCCCATTTAAATGTGTATTTTCTGTAGAATTTGCATAAAACAAAATGAGCCGGTCGGAGTTGGGCCTAAACAATTCGGACACACCTCAGCCGTCCCAATTTGAGACACAGCAACACAAACTTTAGCTTCCTCTTGTTTTACTGTGTACGATGTACTGACTTAATTTGAGGCCTAGTAACACAAGCTTTGTGTTCCTCTTGTTTTAAAATATGCGCCTAAAGTATAAAAGCGAGGTTTTTGGAGGCTTTTCCCCTTCGATGTCTGACACCAGGGAAAGACAACCCAGCATTTGTAGGAGTATATGCTTTAGTGTCACCTCTGTAACGAAGAAACAGACCTTCGATGATTTCAGAAAACCAATGGAAAATAACTTCGGGAACATGTTTGCGTAAATTTGCTAATTTCGAAGGCAAGTTTGCATAAATTTGCTAATTTTGGAAGCAAGTTTACGTAAATTTGTTAACTTCGGAAGCAAGTTTACGTAAATTTGCTAATTACGGAAGCAAGCCTACGTAAATTTCACGTTTTTGCGAGTTAAAACGAGGTTCTTGGTACCATGCTGAATAGCAGAAATGGAAGAGAGGCGTTCTGTGGTGAAGCTCGTTCTGTGGTGCTCTGTCACCAGGGCAATCTGGTGCAAAGTTGTCCTCATGAGCTGTTAGTTCCTTAACGCCAGTTTTTGGTTCAATATATGCGACATTAGGTAATGACGGCAGCTTTTCGGCTGATGACAATTTATGTTAATTAGGAGAGGACTCATAAAACGGGAGTCGCACGGATGACAATTTATGTTAATTAAGAGAGGAATCATAAAACGGGAGTCGCACGGATGACAATTTATGTTAATCAGGAGAGGACTCATAAAATAGGAGTCGCACGGATGACAATTTATGTTAATAAGGAGAGGACTCATAAAACGAGAGTCGCCCGGATGACAATTTATGTTAATTAGGAGAGGACTCATAAAATGGGAGTCGCACGGATGACAATTTATGTTAATTAGGAGAGGACTCATAAAACGGGAGTCGCACGGATGACAATTTATGTTAATAAGGAGAGGACTCATAAAACGGGAGTCGCCCGGATGACAATTTATGTTAATAAGGAGAGGACTCATAAAACGGGAGTCGCCCGGATGACAATTTATGTTAATAAGGAGAGGACTCATAAAACGGGAGTCGCACGGATGACAATTTATGTTAATAAGGAGAGGACTCATAAAACGGGAGTCGCCCGGATGACAATTTATGTTAATTAGGAGAGGACTCATAAAACGGGAGTCGCACGGATGAATCGCATGTCGTGAAGGGTGAGGAGCGTGGTGAAGGGTGAGGAGTGTGGTGAAGGGTGATGAGCGTGGTGAAGAGTGAGGAGCGTGGTGAAGGGTGAGGAGCGTGGTGAAGGGCGAGGAGCGGGGT
>JACJUY010004605.1:44932-59492 GCA_014220935.1 Platorchestia sp. MABIK | reverse complement strand
CGTAAGCAAATTGTAAATGTATATCACCCAGTGTTCCACATTTCATAATTGAACTTCATTATTGTTAA
This sequence comes from Platorchestia sp. MABIK, assembly GCA_014220935.1. NCBI lineage: Eukaryota > Metazoa > Arthropoda > Malacostraca > Amphipoda > Talitridae > Platorchestia > Platorchestia sp. MABIK. The sequence continues at coordinate 59,424 of JACJUY010004605.1, read as the reverse complement.
AAATAAAAATTCAGTGTTTTTTTTCACATCCTAGTAATTTAATTTGTTAAAAGATCATAAAAAAGTTGTTGTTGTCTAGTTGATGCCACATGTCAATTGACATGAATTCAAAGTGTAACATGTACTTTTGGAAGTCACAATGTGTAAATCATTTATTTAACGAGACAAATACTTATGCATTCATTACACAGTTTTCACTTACAAATTGACGACCTCTCAAACATGCAGAAACAGCACAGTGGAAGCAGCGCTACCTCCGAATATGTTAGTTTGCAGCGACGAAGTCGAGCTGAGTATTTTCGAAGATGCCAGGTCAGTCAAACTGAAGAGAGAGCTTCACGAAGAAGGGCTCGAAATGCTCAGGCTCAGAGACTTCGTCGCACTTGAAAAGACGGAGCTCATAGAACAGAACATGAAAGAAATAGACATATAGAAAGAGTAAAATTCATTGTATTTGGGTCTTTTATTTCAGACGCAACGATTATTTCCTGAACTGACAATGGAGCTGGACTCCGAAACGTTTTCTTAGTATAGATGATTAATTTTCTCGGAACTTTCTTCGATTTCAATTTTCTGATGCAGAAAGACTTAGACTGAAAATTGCCGAAGAAAGAAAAAGTGGAAAGAGCGTACCCGCGGCGCAGAACCATAAATAAAACTGAAGAACAGATACATCAATGACAGGAACGAATGAGACAAAGATGGTACAAAAATAACGAGATTTTAAAATACTTATAATCATTTTCCACCATCATTTAAGACGGCATACACTTTAATTGAAATAAAACACATGTCGTAATTTTTGACGGCACCGATATGTTAGCACAACAATAATAACTGAAAATCAAGTACAAATAAACAAAAACCACGAAAATAACAGCACTCAAATTCAATGTACACTAATTGTATGATAAAAATCATTCGAAGTTTTAAAATACAACGCGTTGTAAAAACGTCCTGAGCGTTTAAAACGGGCTTGTGTGTATTCGAGTTATGATGCTACATGAAATAACGTCGTATAGTATGTGTTCATTTTTTAGCCTGTAGACGAGAAACTGTTTTTTCTTTACCTGGTTTTCTTTACCAAAATTACAGAGCAGAGAAAATGAAATGTTTTACTACAGTACTACTAAATTTTATGGTATTTCCCGAGCTGATAATATTGGTACATAAGAGTTCATTGCGGAGTCACAGACATCAGAAGAATTTTGGACAACGCAAACCAAAAATATTTGCAACATAACTGGAGCAGTATGTATAATTAACTACCTAAATAGTGTCTATACAATATACTCATGAGCGTAAGAAATGACAAATTGCTACGCAATGCTAACAAAAGCATTGTAGAACATGAATAAGAAAAGAAAACACGAATACCCTATAAAGTTAATGCATAAGTAAATTAAATCACTTTTCAAAATGTCTTAACGAAATGGTTTTTAGTTGATAAACATATATGGATGCCATGACAGCCCATGTCAATGCTTGTACAAAAGACTGAGGAAAACATAAAAATGTCTCCCACGGCAAGGTATTTCAAGTTTGACAATGTTTATTGATGAAAGCAGTAAAAAATAAAGTTAAGAACATTGTGGGGGGAAACGCTATTGACAGTCTCCACGTACCTTGAATTATGCGCTTTGCCGTTTGTGACATCAGGGGATATTGTTGACAGCATTTGTAGATAATTTGCCTCCAGAACTAAATGGTCGAAATAACAAAAATTGAAAAAATCTCTCAGTGCGAACATCGCAAAATTGAACTAATTTAACTGCCTCAAAAACCATACTTTAAATCACACAACAAACTTATCAAATACATGTTATAAGTGCTTGACAGTAATTCAAGGAAATGACGTGTTAGGTAACGTGACAAGTTGATATTTAAATGAAAAGAAAAACGGATTTCATAGATCAAATGTAACTTGCTAGATTTTCAGTTTTGCAGTAACTACTGAGCGTATATACATGTACCGAAATACTAGCATACAAGCAATCACATCGCCTACGCACATTACAAAAATGTAGGGTAATGTAGTAAAATGTATTGAGATGTAGGGTAATGACCGAAAAAATTCTTAACAACATTTCCAGTGTGTTCTGTAGCATACAATTATTGTTCAGACGCAAAATGACGTATTATTTTGGTCCTAAATTTCTCATTGTTCGAGGCATTTTGTTACTCTGTGGAAGATTCTTCAACAGTTCAGCGGCTGATATTGATAGAACTTTCTGCCCAATGTCAGATGAACAGTAGTTGACTAAGATGTTATTTCTCCAATTTGATTTTTAGTTGGTCACAGTGGGGAGATGGAATCGCACAATATCAGCATTGATGTGAGGGAGATATAAAGAAGAAAATACGCATTGGGCTTTAATAGTTAGGTTCTTTTCTTGAATAGGAGTCCAGCTAAGTTTATAAATGGAAAGGGGTTGCTTGATCACTCTTTTGTTGAATTTACCGTTGCATACCACCTTGGCCTCAAAATTCATACATTTTTGTAACTCTCTTTCAAGCAATTGAGGTGTGTACCCTCATAGAAGGCTGCAATAGTCATTGCGCCTCGACACTAAAGATTAAATCGTTAATCTTCTAGATTCTTCAACCGAGATTACTTTTTATATAATAAAAAACATTAAGGTTTCGTAAATTTCGTTGCAAGTTTTCTCAACGTGAAATTTGAAGGATATGTTTCGATCGAACCAAATGCCTAAAATTGAACTTGGTCTAATGGCTTCATATCCTCATTTCCGACAGTAAGAGTCTGATTTAGAATTTTTCCTTTCACATCTTTGGATCCAAGAAAAAAGCATTGCATTTTATCTGCATTTAGTTTAAGTAAAAGAACATTTCCTATTCATGCAAGGGATAGTGAATTATTGTTATATTGTGAGCAGGGCCTTAATTTGGAGGAGTTCATAGCGCCACATGATGAAGACCCAGGAATGAGACGAAGGACTTATTTCGGTGAGAGTAAATGGTGACAGTGTAGTGGGATACTGCGGTTGTTGCTCACTTAGAGCATTGACGAAGATTACAGATGAAATCGAACATTGTGTATAAAGTTCATTCGATCAGGAGCGAGATATTCGTCCATATCACAACGGTTACGTAATTTTGTTGTCTTAACGTTACCTTCCAGTTGATTATATTAACTGGGATATTACATAAACAATAGTTTCAGCGACTGCATTTATTAGATTCAAGTAATAGACTAAGCTGACCGATATTTATCGTACAGGGTATGCATTCGGAATAGACAAATGCAAACAAATTGCACAAATTGAAAAATAACTCAAAAAAACAATTGCTTGAGTCCCAAACTGGTGTTGCAATTGGTGAAATACGGTATTGACAAACACCCTTGTAATTGTAACACTTATTTTTTTCAAGCCATTATTATTTGAATCACATATTAATTTGAGCGTGTTTCGAAGTAGTTTACAAAAAACAAATACTGAGAAGAAACTATCCCAAATTTCTTATGAACAATTTGGAACGACTATGACTTTGAATTCAGTAACATTTTGGGTTTCTCTTTGAATGAATAGAAACTTAGAGAGTTTCTTGCTCGTATTAGATGATTTCCGGCAATTTTTTCATTGAGTCCTGACCTGATCGATTTGGAAACCGTTAAAATTTAATGAAGTCCGCCTGTAAGCATTTGTATAGTCTGTAAGTGTGCCTAACCACCCTCGTTTGTTTTATCTTTCGTCATACTCCTTTTTTTCTTCATTTCGTTTTTCTTCTTACCGAGATAGGACTAGAAGTGCATCGGCCAGTTTTTCTTTTCCCATTTCAGTGAGGGCCGAAAACTCCCCATCCGAAAGTTATGCCACCGAAACGCGTGCTTTTAACTGGGAGCCATACGTGTTATTCTTAAAAGTTGTAGCCCTGCTGTATGCCAATTGATAGGTTTTCCTTTGCCTCAAACTCCTTCAATCATTAATCTTATTTTGTGAGTAATAGTGTCGTTGCCATTTGTGTCTGAATCCATAGTTGAGAAACTGCAGCTTGACGCCTCCTTAAGACGTGATTACCATTGATATAACCCTGCTTTTCCTCACTAGCATTCTTTTGAATAAAACCCGAGCTGGTGGAGTCCGTCCTCTTTTTTTCCTAGGGAAGTAACTCGGTGTTCTCGTAGTGGTTACCTGACCATCGTGACCCAGCTGCGAGACCTGCGTATAGCCCCTCTTGCCTTGACTATCTACCTGGTGCGATGATGTGCTTAGGGCCAGTATACGAGTTTAAAGTAAGATATAACCTCACGCGTGGTATTTGCTAGTTCCAGCTGAAGGCTCAAGTTTTTCATTGTTCCGTGTTGAAAAATCAGTTGTCTGTTTTGTGGGCTGAAACTAAATTTTAATCATAAATCAATCAATTTGTTTGCTGACTTGGTGATTGGCTTATGTTTAGCATGAATCACAGGTTAGCATTTGTTCCTTGGTTGTGCTTTCTTCCTGAGGTGGAGTTCAACTGTATTAGATTTTTCAATTAAATATTCAATCAATCTTTTGCTTACAATTTAGTTATTAAAACGTAATAAAGCTGTAAGACCGTTATTCATTTATAATTTCTAATGATGCGTGACTTTAACTTGAATAAAGGCAAATTAAAAGGTGTTCTTTTTACCCTACTGACTCTCCTTGATCCCTTTCTATATGTCGAACGTATCTGCCCTATGCGACAGTACAGTAATAAAACCAACAAAATCTTATGTTTCTAATAAATGGTCTAGGATGAACATTTTTCGACTTATTACAGGATAGTTTCTTCAATTTTTATTGTTCAGCGTTTGGAAATGCCTTATTATTATGACGCGTTAATGCATTTTGCGTCACACTTCGGGAAGATTTAACTGTTGAATCAACGGGAATAACCGCTCTCTAAGGGAATATGTGAGGTATAAAGATAAAGAATTAATAACGCATTTTTTTGTTGAAACAGAATCAGTTTTCTTTTTTGTTTTGTATCAGACCATCTTTCTTTTGGAATACTACTGTCGTTTTTTCATTCCTTTTTAATTTTTTCGTCTTTTAACTTATCTCCTCCATTTTTAAAATCATATTGTTTCAATGTGTAATGTGCGCGGATACACTTCGTTTATAGATTTCCAGCCGTCTAAATTCGGGACTAAATGGTGCCTTCCTCTTTCCTCTCTTAGAAACTCCTTTGTTTTGATCTGGGAGACTAAAAAACTTAGAATCAACCTTACCTATTGTATCGGTATTTAAAATACTGCATCAAGGTACTCAATATCCTCCAGTCTAGTCCTACGTTCAGGAGCTTGTAGCACAGTAAACGCTTAAATTATTACAATAACCTGAAAAGGTTGCCGCTAATGCTGGATTTGTTCGTGTAATAATCATTAGTAGAGACTAGACCATCAAACAAAAAATCGGGGCGAGTTTCATTTTCTAGCGTTTGAAAAGAGCTAATAACGTTTGAAAGTCTTGACTCAATGCTAACTAAACCATGATATAAATGAAATTTCTCAAACCCACAATTAACATGCCGTAGAAAAGTATTACACACACAATGCACTGTGTATTGAGCGTTTTACACGCAAATTTATTGAACATTAAAAGTGTGACACGATACAATGTTGATAGCGGAAGTGAACATGTATCCCATTATAGGAGGCGCAAAACAAGGGCGAAAACAGAAAACTAACTCACCGACCATGATCACCTGTGCGTCCTGTACCGAACACAAGTTCGACTAGTCAGTTTCCGTTGGGAGATAAGCGTGTGGTGTCGATGCTCGTTCGTCATTCTTCGTAGTGAACTCAAATGAAGCATTTTGGAGAAATTTCTGGAATTATGTTAAGATAATGTAAGACTTCCACAGCAATTGTAAGAAAAACAAAAAATGTCTGAACAGGACATATTTTATTGAGTCGTGCATTAATTTCGATCAACAATGTCGGCTTACCTGTTTCATTGCAAACTATATTGCATTTCATTCGAAAAATTGAATACTAAATACTATTGATGCAAAGTATAAATATCCTATTGTAATACGTATTTCAAGCTATAATCTAAACAATACTCTTAAAAGTTTGAGCTAAATAAGAAAGAACTTGAACAAGGTATTGAGTTAAAACGTATATGATGCACAATCATAAAAGGGAAACATATTTATTGAGGCTATATCGAAAGAAATACCATAAATTTCGGTCACACCAGGGCAGTTATAGCATTTCCGATTAACGGTGCTACTCGACAAAAAATAATCATTTGTAGTCATCACTTCATCCATGAGATAATTTTTGCAGGGCAGTTTACATAAGGCAGTATCACAGCACGATGAATGCTGTCTCGCCTTGACGAATGTATGTGAAATTGTACATTCAGTTTTCTAATACATTTGCTCTCCTCTCGAGTGATTATGAACCTGGTGCGCTCGCAAGATGACATGGATGTGACCTTGAGGATGAATCAATAATTATTGCAGCGGCAGCGTGGTTGGCAGTAACGTCAGGATGTGAGCCAAACTCAAGCGTACCCTCGCCGTACTTGGGTCACGGCAGGGCCTGTACTCCTCTACGAGTAGAGATACTCATGTAAGCCGTTGTTGTAAAAGCTTTATGATTTAACGGTAACATGTTCTATCAAAAAATTATGACAAATCAAAAAACTTTCCCATGTAGAGAACTGATGATTTCAGGAAGTTGAGATAGATTCGTGGATTTCAAATTCAACCGAAAATTGAAAATTTGCGAGCAATTAAACGAAATTTATCTGTAAGAACTCCTTTCGTCAAAAATTTTTTAACCATTTGAAACGGGTTAGTCGAATGAGAACAGTAGTCTACATACCAACAAACACTTCTGTATATCAAGCTTTGCCTAAAAATATGTAAACAAAAAAAAATCAAGCTTTCAATTATGTAACTTCTCAAAATACACACAATAATTAGGCGTAATTCTATGGCACCAAGGATTTTTCGTGAATATTTTCCAAATCGACAGACGAGAAACATTACGACTTACAAGTATCCGTTTGGTGAATTAGTTTAGATAAGAAAATGATGATTCAAAAGGATAAGCATAAATAGGCTGGGTTATGTTAGACTTGAATATAGCAGAAGAGGTGAGGGTGTTCAAGTTAAAAATATAATCAAGGATTCACTTTTGGCTCTATCCTGCGATACTAATCTTGCTAAAACGATCTAGTGTGTACAGAGAATCTCGACAAAATGCCACCCTGTAGATTATAAAACTCATCAGGCAGGTTGTCACAATTAGGAAGTGAGCCGTTCGACGCCTTCCGAATTTGTAACGGTTCGTGACCACTTGATTTATTTCAGAATAGAAAAAAATTCAGCTCTTCAAAAAATTGGAATAGATGAAAATCCCTATTAAAAAATCCAAAATCTAAAGTCATTCACAGGAGCTTAAATTTGTAACTGTAGGTTTTAAAATATCTCCTTGCCTTATTGTAGACTGGCGAACAGGTCATGTTTAGCTTGTAAGCTTCGTGCAGCATCATAATCTCTAAATTGAGCAAAAATGCCTGAACACATTTCCAAACAAAAAAGGATGTGGTTGGAGAATAGCTACACAATTTGGCACTTATTAACTCTAAACTGTTTTTTATAGATGCAGTTATTAATATTACATCTAAGCGGTGTTCCTATACTAAATTTCTCATAAACAAACTAACCATCTCACACTCTGCATCACCATGAACATGTATTTCTTCGGCTACAAAAATTGTTGTTACCAATAATTTTACCCGGTTCAATCCAAGCTTTTACTTACACGGTGAGAATGTCATTTGCATAATTGGTGACAACTACAAAAATAAAGAAACGAATTTCGAACTACTCAGGCATCCTTAATTCATCCTATGGTTGACAAATGATTAAGCTAATGATATTTAAATAAAATTATTCCATTCAGATTTGAATTGTAATCGTGTATTTGTTTGTATTCTTCTTCAGAAGAGGGCGAATGCGTTGAAAATGGACAAAAATCTCCCCTGACCGACGTTTTGCTTCGAGATGTGGATTCTCAAACCCTAGCAAATTTTCTCAGCAATTTACTACACTATGACTTACGCCAATGAGGTTTAAATGTGCTTTGTTTTACTCTGTTACAACTTAAGTTTGCTACAATTGTTGCTAATGTTTGAGTTCTCACTTTTAATTATTCTAAATTCCATTTATGTGCGTGTAAGACAAGTTTTGGCAGTTACCAACATGTTTATGAGCATTTACAACTTTCGTTTTCACGTTCATGTATTTAAGTATATATTTTTTGGTGACCATGACGTCTTACACACTGAGTTGTTCATTTAAAAATTCCGATGTCGATTCCTAACTATTTTCAATATTTCTCGTTATTTTTCCAGGTTCCACTCAAACGGCTAATGAAATATGCTTACGATAGTATTTTTGAACATGGTAGTAGTTAAGCTTCTTCCCTTAAGTTAATTTCTAGAGTTCTTTGATTTTACCGGGTTTTGGAATTTTGATTTCGTTACTGAACAGGATTTAAAGCATATAAATTAATGACTAAATTTTTTAATTGATAGATAGTTGAATGTTATTCTTCAATTTAACCATAGTATCGTCATTTGAATTGGTTTCTTTCTCTTTATCTAAATTGTTTCAAACACGAAAACCTTACAGTAATTACACATTCAGGAAAACACGGCTTTACCAGATTTTTTTGTCTAAACACAATGTTTTAGCAAAGGTGTGGGAAAAATCCCCACAGGGTGTACGTGAGGTTAACTTTTTCAATGAAATCCTTAATTATTTGTCGCAGTGCTGGTTTCCTCGGAAGAGGTGTTTGCCTGTTTCGATATACTTGCTCGCTTGCCATCGACTGGAACGGACGTTTCCTGGTCTCTAGTCGTACTACTCGAGTCAGACCTTCTACCTAGACGGGCGGTCGTATGTGGCGCTGGTGGTTACTCGTCCTCATACTGTTTAGTCCTTCGCTGTGGCTTTGATTGTGGAGTCGCTGGAGCTTGTTTTTTTTTGCTTAAATTGTCATTGTTCATTAAAGTTTGAAAAGATTCGGTAATTGGGGTATTTGGTTGTGAGTTAGGTTTACACGTTACTTGAGCTTGTCTCACTACTCGTTCTCCCAGCTCTCTTGTTTAAAAGTGTTGTTTGCACTTGGGTTTGCAGAAGACGACTTGACTGTCCTTAGCCTTGGGACACTTGATCTTAATTATTGAATTACTTGACTCTACTTGACATCTTGACCTCTTGACTAATTTGTATCGTCATTCATTACTTTGTTCTGCAAGTTAACACACTGAGGGCACAATTTCCTTAGGTGAGTATAGAATAATTTACGTAAACATAATAAGAACTGGACATAGTTGCACTTATTTAATTGACCCTTTGACTGCTGGCTTGTCAGCTTCCAATATACTTATCTTTCCTTTCTCTTTCCACACATAGTATAAGTTTGAAGAGTGTCTGCTGGCCGACTGGGTCTACGGATTAAACAACCTCTGGTTACAAGGTACTAATCTCTGATCTTTGAATTTTTCTTATTCAACCATTATTTGAATTCATCATCATTACTATCTTTTCTAACTCTGATATTTCTTTCCAGCTACTCTAGCGATCGTCAGTTGTTCTCGACCGGTGCCTCCCTTGATCGACTGAGTAAGAGTGTGCCAAGCCGTCTTCTAGTTGGTAAACGCTGACCGTCCGTTACTATCCGTTCGTCGCGGGACGAGAGGAGGGCCATAAGGATGCCAGCTATCTTCTAGTGATCGTCATAGCCGTGTGGCTTTAGGACCTGCCTCCGTGACGGCAACGAGGGTTCGAGTCCCGGCGCTGGTGGCGATTTTCTCCGTTGGGTATAGGAGAAAAATTCTAAGCACAATACCCCACTCTACCCAGGTGTCTGGGTAGAGTGGGGTATTGTGCTCGCCATAGCCGCCATAGCCGTGGCTCGCCATAGCCGTGTGTGTATAGGACCTGACTCCGTGCGGGGAGACCCGGGTTCGAGTCTCGGCGCTGGTGGCGATTTTCTCTGTTGGGTATAGAAGAAAAATTCTAAGCACAATACCCCTATCTACCCAGGTGTCTGAAATGGGTACCGGTCTTTGACCGGGGGAAAGCGTCATGGCGTCCTGGTGTTAGTTCTAAGGCATTTGGAAGACCAATGTAAAAGGTGATGTGTATCATGCTTCAATTGGAAATAAAGCATCCGTAGATGCCGATGTTGTTGAAATGGGTACCGGTCTTGACCGGGGGAGCGCGTCATGGCATCCTGGTGTTAGTTATAAGGCATTTGAAAAACCATTGTACAAGGTGATATGTATCAGGCTTGAATTGGAAATAAAGCATTCGTAGATGCCGATGTTTGTTCATGTTTGTTTTTAAGTCAGCTAGACGCTGACCGTCAGTGGCTGTCTGTTCGGTGCGGACCTGGAGAGGGCCCGCAAGTGCTACGGGGGCTGGCAGGGGTTCGAACTTCAATTTATTAAAACAGGCCGTTGGCAAGCGACCTGTTTATGAAAATTCCCCATATTAGGTTTCAACCAGACGGTGCAGTCGACACGAGGTGCTACGAGGCCCATCGTGTGCCTTCGGCATTCCGTCAGTGATCTTGAATGAAACTTTATGACTTTCTAAAAACTATCAAATAAAGAAACTTGATGAAACCTGTAGTCTAATTAGTCTTAAATTAAGTTTGAAGATTATGTTTTTGCCTTGCATGCCAAGATCGCATTCCTTCGACTTGGTTATTTTACCATTGTTTTAAAAAGCGCGTTAAGTTTCTTCAATAAAACCAATTGCCTAATCCTTTTTGATAATTACTTCTGATCCGTTCGCGGCGACTTAATTCTATTTTAAACCTCAGTTTTCGCCATAAAGGATAAACCATCCATATCAACAAATTACAGTTTTACCACCATGATTTTAGATAACCACGCAAGAATTCAGATAGATCACAAATGGGATTACGTTTAACAAAGATCGTTGAGTGAAAACTTTGTTCGAGTAGAATTTCATCCTGTTACACCCCACCTTTGCTGTTTCTTCACGTCGCGACGTTGCTATGTCATTTCCTATGTCTCTTTATTACTGTATAAGGATTGCAAGGATCCTAGCTGATCCCACAAACAATAATAAAGCAAAAAATGAAATTATTTATCGTTGTTCATTTTGTCTTTTTCGGATATTCGGAATTTGGGGTTTCAAAATGCATCTCCTCTGTCAGAACAGTAATGATATGGGTGTCGTTGGATGCGGAAAAAGAAGAGCATTACCAAACTCTATATGACAATTCGAAATTCGTTTTCGATCACAAATTGTGACGTCACATGTACAAAATTTTACGAACAAAAAAGTTTGCTTTGGAGTTTATGTTTTCCATTCCAAAGTAGGAATTTTGAAAATTCCGTATAAAGTTCGGTAATGCCCAAGTCTTTCCGTATCCAATGACATCAAAGTCATCACTGTAGCCTAAAATATGTGGGAGGAGATGCATTTTGAGACCCTGCCTCCCTGCCTAAATTCCGTTTTCTATGAATCTCTTGTTTTCAATGAAGAAAATCGCATTTTTGACACAGACAAAAATTTTTTCTTCATATTTTGTATCTATTTACCAAATTTCATTACTCTAGGTTCAATAACAAAAAAGTGTTTCTGAAAGGGGAACTCTTCCCTTATGAAGGCTTGTGAGGAACGTCGGAGACAATTAAGTGCACCTACTCATCACCGCAACCCACCCTCACTAAACGATTTCTGGGGGTCCACACAGCAAAGGTGGCAGAGAAGACTGACTGACAACAGGCCGTGGCCGTCCAGCCTCCGAATCAAAGAAGGCTAGCTCTCGTGGCACCGGTTCCCAGTCTAAGTAAACTTTAGTCGTAGGAAAATAGATGCGTGGGCTTCTAGAAAAGTGTGGGAACTGTGGAGGCTTGAACGTGTCTGCTCCTTCGCAGCCTCAACACAGAGCTTGGCTAATGTAGCATTTGTTTTGAAAAAAATTAATGTTACTGCTAATGACAACAGCACACTGAATGAATGTCCTTTTACTAGGTAAAGAAAAAATGTAACGACGTATAAAATTAACTCCTTAAAATGATGATTACTTAATAGTAATTCCCTACATGTAAAATGGTCTTCTTCAACGTAACTCGGTGTTAAAATTGGGTTAGATTATCAAACACAACTTCTTAAAGGAATTAGAGACAAATATGAATTGATTTTATTGTTTATGAATTGCATTAAAATAGCCATTGGGGGCTCAAAATTGTGTGTTTTTTGATTTACTTTTGTTAATAAGTTGTTTTTATGATTACAAAAGATCATTTCGAGTCCATAGCAGCAGCTTGAATTACAGACGGGGACTCATATAAGGCTATGAAAAAAGTAGCTTCATGTAGGGCCGGCAGAGCAAGCATCCACTCACAGATTTCTGGGTTCTTGTCGATGCAAATTTACAGAGCTCGAGTGAACAGATCAGCAACCCTGATGTAGTAAGAACACTTCACGAATGAATAAAAATCTGTGAGAAAAGTACGATAAGAGAGATTAAATACCAGCTTAGCCAATCAAAACCTGTAATGCACAAAGCACACTCATCAGCAATTCCCCAAGCAGCGACTGAGTCCAAACAAAACCATTCAGCAGAAGCGTCACAGAGAAAGACGCTAAGAATAGCCTTCTTCTGTGCATGGCTGCAGCTACGCCAGAAGATGTATGTTAACGACCAAAGGTGATTCTTCAATGATTAAAATTAAAGAAAAATTACACTGAATTGAACATAAAAATATTGTAACAATCAATGAGTCAGAAACAAATCAACAGTGGGGGCAAAATGATACAATACGTTGATTAAATCGTCAGATTCCACATTTCTAAGCCACATACAAATTACACGAAAATTGGACTATATACAAACAATAGTGTAAACAGGTTAATAATATATCTAAAACCCATAAATATTTAATGGAAATAATATGTAGGAACATATGTAATAAATGCGTGAACAAATGTTTACAATACCCGACTTTTTTCTCGATATTATACATTTAAATTATTATAGGATTATTTCAGAATGTTCTAATACATCCTACTATTTGGCAACCAAGCTTTCGTCAGTATTCATCTCCAATAACGTGCCATTGGTCCAGCAGCTCTTCTTCTGAAAGGTCGTAAGGATGGGAAGAATAAAGACATCAGCCAAGACCTCCGCGAACATATTGTGGAGCTCCATGAAGATGGTTTGGGATATCGGAAGATATGTGCACAATAACTGTGCATTCCTATAGCTTCGGTTGGAACCATAATACGTAAATGAAAATGCCGGAATACGACTCTCAGTATGCTTCGAACTGGCCGTCCATTGAAGATTAACGACCGTGCTGTTCGAAAGTTAGTCTGAATAGTAGTGCAGAGGCCTCAAACTACTCGTGAAGAATTGAAGGATGATCTCAAGACATTTGGAACCGAAGCCAGCAAACAAGCGATCAGTAGGGCACTACTCAGTGAAGGTCTTCGCTCCCGTACACCTCGTAAGACACCTCTTCTCCAAGAAGATCACGTCAAGGCCAAGCTGAAGTATGCCAACGACATAAGAACAAACCAGCATCGTTCTGGAACTCAGTTTTGTGTTCAGAAAATCGAACTATTTGGGAGAAACAGTACAAACTATGTTTGAAGGCAACAAAACGAAGAGTATAAACCAAAGTTCACAACACCCACTGCTTAGTTTGAAGGTAGCTCAATCATGGTGTGGGGATGTTTTAGCTCATCAGGGGTAAGGAAACTTCACATCATTGAAGGAACTATGAATGGCAGGAAATATCGTAAAATATTGGAAGAGCAACTTATTGTGTCCTCCCTCAGGCTGCTTTACGCTCCGGGCAGACCGTGAATATCTGAAGACTTTGAATATCTATGGATTTAGAATCTCTAGGCCCGAAGCGAGTGCCTGAGGTGCAAATGAACCCGACAGGGTAAGGAAAACACAACTGGAATAAATGCAGCATTATTGTGAATATCGCCGACAGTTAGGCAAACAAAAGAATATTACAGTCAAGTAGTACAGCACCCAATGACGCCTTGGAGGACCGACGGTTGTCGGCGAGTCGCAGCATGAGTGGCGGTCGGGTGTGAAGCGGTGAGGCTGTTGCTTGCCGAGTGTCTCCGACTTTGGAGCATCAGAGCCGCTAGAAGGGAACTGACTCGGGTCGATGATGTGGCGTTGCGGCGTGGCTGGCTGTCGAGGCGGCGATGGAGGCAGCGAGGCTACTGCTTGCGGAGTGGACGAGACTTGTAGTGAAAATCAACGCTGATGTGGGAAGACTGCTGAGTGGTGAGTGTCTGTGCCCGTGCGGGTAGCCTGCTGCGAAGAGAGTGCTGCGAGGGGAGTCGCTGGGAGAAGACTTGTGTGAGCTGCTGCTGTGAGGAGGCTTGCTGGGAGAAGACTCAAGGCCCGTCCACACTATCAAACTTTTCGTCAATCACGAACACACCAAAACGCGAACAAAAACACGAAC
>JACJUY010004605.1:25513-40819 GCA_014220935.1 Platorchestia sp. MABIK | reverse complement strand
CACCTAAATCTTTTATAACTACTAAACAAATCTAAGAATTAGTTCTTCTAAGGGAAGAATCTGAGAACTCAGAGCTAAAAGTCACGCAGACCATCTATATTTTGAATTTTTTTTGGCTTGTTGAGGACCATCTTCTTTTAGTTCACAATCATTTTCATCAGCCCCTGCTCACTTACATATTTCATGAAAAGTTCGATTGTGGACTTTTTTTTTGGGTGATTTACAGTTCTGAATTATTGTTAGACACCTCATGTTGATTAAAAATAATTTGCTCCTGCTCTGGACCTCATACCAATTATATTCCTAAATGTTGATGCTAGTACATAACCATTTTTATTTGTTCCTCATATATGGATTATTTTTTACAGGTGGCTGGTAGAAGGTGATTCACACACTTCTCCACAGTTTTTGACAAGAATATCAATGCAGTCACTCTCCATCATACCTGAAACATGAGAGGCCATCTATACTCTACTTAAGGATGAAAACATAAAGGTAGCATCTCATTATGGTGTTGGGTTCAAATATTATGTTGTAGTGAGTATTGTAATGTTCTTCAAGGTGAAAAATAATTTTTCTGGAATATGGCAACCATTGAGAAATTTGCACTAGGTTTCATCATAAATACGGTATTGACTTTGAATATAATAAGTGCACTGCCTTTTTGCCATACTGTCTAGTCTTAGGGTGCTACTTGAATTGATGAACTTTTTCACAAAAAAGTAGTGGTGTGCAGAGTACTTATATATATATATATATGTTTCAATTGTTCTCGTATTTGATTGTTACCTACTACAATTAGAACTACACTGAAACCAAACTAGTTCCATTATTTGTAAACTTTCAGATGCATGAGCTAAACATATTTTGTGTGATATATTAATGCAGGGCTAGTAGGGGAATCAATATAACCACTGTCTTCTTCCAGTAATATTGTTCACATCTCATGAAACGATATTGCATAAGCCATCAAAAATATTGTGGACTCCCATCTCTAATTCCCTCTGTNTATTTGTGAACTTTCAGATGCATGAGCTAAACATATTTTGTGTGATATATTAATGCAGGGCTAGTAGGGGAATCATGGTCTCTGTCACGCATTGTTTCTCCCTAATTGGTTTCTTCGAAAAATCTGTCAACTTAAAATTGTTCTAGCTTCTTATATAATGCATTTAAAATCACAAATTCAGACTTAAATTAGAGCTTATAATTCTTTCAAACTGTAACAATCACTCTAAATTTTATTTTTCTGCCTGAAAGGGGCAAGAAAGCAGCTCCCTTTACCTTTCACGAAACGGTCCCTTCCTTTAAAAATGTGTTCTGTTAGGTCCCTTCTAAAAATTTTGAAGTCTAATATATTGATTTTTACATTAACTTTTTTGAATAGTGCAAGTTTCTCTTTTTTTGCATTGTAAAATGTTTTTTGTTACTTTTGTGCGACAGCCCTTTTCCGTTTCTGAGTCCTGGGGATTTTTTGTACTTTCAAGAAATTGTCGTATTTTATTACTCACCTGTATTAATTCCATGACTGTAATTAGGATTTCACTGATACCTTAACTCGAAATATCAAAGCGAGTCTGAGAATGTGCTGACTATTTATCCTGTCATTTAAGATTCTCCCTCAATTATTAAATTATATTACTTTTCTAAGTCGATTAGAACCTCGATTATCATATTATCTTTTGTGATCAGAAGACAGTCAGAATAGATAATCAAAAGAATGAGACAACTTTTCTTCCTTGCAATACGAGCAATGCTAGTTTCGGAGTCCTGCAGAGTATCATCTTCAGAACCCTGGACCCGAATATGAGACTATTATTAGAAAACTTTTGAAAGTTCCCATCATACTTGACCCATGATAGAATCACGTATCAAGTATGATGGAAAACTTCTACAGAGACAATAATGCGTGGTTTAATATTTGGGATGGTATTTTGAGCGATACGACAAATAGTCAGCACATTTTCAGACTCACACCTTTCATATCGAAACAATGCATACGCAAAATACAGATGGCCGTTGTAGAATTAATTAGGGTGAAGAATAAAATAAGATAACTCCCTGATAGCATTAGCATTATTTTGATAGGAAATGTTGATAAATGTCACGTGGTAGAGCAACTTTCCCGAGCTAGTTACCAAGCGCGCATTTGTTATGTGTGCACGAAAAACTGATTTTAAATTACAGACAAATTTATTTTAGTTTTGGATGCAGAATCTTGCACTTATACCCACTGTTCTTTCGACGATATCTACGGTTACTGCCGCAGCCTAAGTTCATGTATAAATGAAAGGGTAGGCTGTCCAAAGCGTTTTTCTTCAGTATTCACTGTGCATTAACTTTCTTAAACTTAAAATAGCATTTCAATTTTAATATTTTGTTCAACCAAGGGCTCGATTATTATTACAATACCTATTTATGTTTTCCATCGAAAGATAAAGATCCTTAGTTGATTAACATATTCATAAGATCCCTTCCTTGTCTTTGTCCTGTGAGCTGGCACGTGACTGCAATCTCTTTCATGGGTGAAAATTCAGAGATTTTCATTGCTGGAGATAAGCTGAAATTTATCGTTTTCAGGTCAACCATACAAGGGTCTTTTAAGACAAAGGTAAGATACTTTATAAAGCAAAATTCTGAATTTTACGCATCAAGTACATTGGAAAAAACTATTTTTCTTTCCTTTTTATAAGCACAGTATCCAAATTAGCCGTCGTACCCTAGGATTGTATTAATATGATTTGGCCGCTTTTTCGCCAAATCAGTTAAATAATTTAGAGCCGCTAAAAAATCTTTTTTTCAGGCCATGTTGACTCTTCCGTCGGATTTTATGCGACACCTATGGCAACATAAATAGATCGCATTAATCAATACGGTTATTGATAATTTATTTTTGATACTGTCCTCCTTGAAAAGTGAGCTAGCATATCTTTGTTTCTGAAGTCCTTCATTCATTTAAACATCAAAACTTTGTGCAAACTTTTATTATCTAACATACTCCTCACCATCATTCATAAGAACACTGAAATTATGCTTCAGTTTTATATATATATATATATATATATGGGGAACCAAAATCCCAATCCGAGAATTTTTGCGCTTTTTCCTGAATGTTCAACAAAATAATTTTCATTTGCCAAAGTTTCCAAATTATACTCGGTAAAAGTTTGAGAGTGCATGTGCACATTACCTTAATAACACTTATTTTCCATTCTTAATTCATGTGTCCATATTTAAATGAGACTTCGATGAAGAACTTGTCTCGCTTCGCCTGCGTTGCCCGCCAACCGAGCTGAGGTACAGCGCCAGAAATGGAACATTTCAAGAGCCCGTGTGTAAGTAATATTGAACCTGGTCGTACTTAGTAACGCAGCCATTGTTTTCCTTGACATTTAGAGCATGTGTTGTGAGTATCATTCAGTGCCTTATATAGGAGAACGTAGAGCAAATAAAGACGTGAGCCCATCCCTGCAGACGTGTTCCGTTGGTATGAGCGTGACAGCGCCACCTCTGGCGTGCAGGGACAGCTAGCAAAGTGACAACTCGCCGAATTTTGATTTTTCAACAGACTCAACGTACGTTACTTCTGGTTATCCTCCGTGATAATCATGCTTTTCAAATTTGAATAAAATCGGGTGCACAATTTTACTTTGTAGTGTTGCAAATCATTAAGTATCTCATGAATAGCACATTTTACCGGAATAGTATTATTTTTGTACTGCTTTTCCACAAGTTTCTCCAGGGGTTTTGCGCACTTGGATCACGTACAATCTGGCGCCGAAATGCACTTCGCTAGAGGTGTTTTTTTTCATAAATAACATAGAGTGTCTCATTGAGTTGTTGGACGATGTAGTGAGATCACGGCAGAGCTCGCCAAGCCTGCGCAGTTACGCCTCCCCTATTGATCTGCCGGGCGCCTGGCGACCGCCACACACACACACACACTGTCCTCAGTCATGCAGGCCTCAGCGCTGGACCACCAAGATTTTGTCGTGCCTGTGTTGTGGTGGAGGCCTTAATTTAGTTTGATAAGATGTGGTGGTAGCTCAATTGGGCTTATTAAATGTGATCCCGTCCTGGACGGGACTGTGGCGGGCAGGTGCTGTGGTAGGTCGCGGTGTGGGAGCCTGACTAGTGTGGGGTGCAGACAGCCCTTGATTCTGGTGAGGGCGAGCGTACAACGTCTCTCGTGAGTTTGTGTAAGCGTCTCAAGTATAAAATTAAGCTTTGTGCTCTCGGACAATCCATTCTGTAAGAATTTGTCTGCTGCTGAGTAATCCAAAATATAGATTAGTGCATTTTCATTCAAATGAAAAAGTAAATATGTTTAAAATTGTAAACTTCCTAGCCTGTTTACAACAGTGTTTTAGGTTGTGATTCTTTATTTGCTGTTGAATGTTAGTTGATGAAATACTAGTGAAACCCTTTTTAAGGAGCGAGGTTCTGTTGTAGACACAACAATTCGTCACTAACCCTAAATCTGCGCAAACCTTCTTATCGTGGAGCCTGGCGTAAATGGTGGTCCATCGTGCCTCCAGCGCCCGTCTTGTGTTCCTCACAGATGGTGTCATTCCAACACTTTAACAATAACTTACAGAATTCCTATTTAAGTAAAAACAACAATATTAAGAGTTCGAATAATTCAAGCTTTTCTTATCCTCTTCGTTGAAACTTGGAACTCAATCCCTGCGGAGATCCGTGAAAGGAATTCTTAAAAGGTATTTAAAAGAAATCTTGAGTCTCACTTCCTATCAGAATACTAGTCGTGTAAGATCAACAAGTCAAACTTTGTCTCCTACATGACTGGTCCTAAAAATGTAATTTGCAATGGTTAATATCAACGATCTTCAGTCTGCTCTTAAATCGTTTTTCGAATATACTGTTAAATCTACTCCATATGAACTATATGGGAAAATGAAGCATCTAATATCGAGTTAATTATCACATTGATCAGTCTAATGCCAAAGGAGGTTAAGTGAATTAGGTTAAACATTATTGTAAAGCTTAGAATAACGCTGATGGTAGGATGCCCTAGAAGTCCCTGCACTTATTCTGGCCCACAGGTAGCTATACTCAAATTTGACCATTGTACTAGACTTAAGATACATTCTACCTCTGTATCGCCTGTGGTAAATAAATTGTTAAAGCTAAGTAGAAAACCGCGCGTTCAGCTTAGTTGCAGGTATTCTTCATAGAAATAAATGTAGTCTGAGGCGGGAGTTCAAATTAAAAAATCAACAAAATCTATCGCCTATTGTGGTAATCTCAATATTTCAAATGCATCTCACTGAAAAAATTGTCGGACGGACATAAATCACCTGGGAAAGAATATCTTGCTTTAAAATAAAATTATGAGAAAGCCCATGATTTCATGAGACTGTCTTGTTTTATTGGAGAGCGCTTTAAAAATGACTCATTGGGGCTAACTTTTTTTTCAAATTTCCGTCATTATCAGTAAATTTTCCCAACATTTTTTATAGGTAAAGTTGTCACGAATAAAAACTTCCGAATTTAGGCATAATTTTTTTCCGATTTTCTCCATTTCTTTTTGTACAAATAACAAACCTTCCAATGTGAAATAGAATTGAGTTTCTCGTTTTGAAGCGTTATCGCCATTCTGTTCATTTTTGCCACAGAAAATGGAAATCGATGTAGAGCGCGAACACTACATGACGAAAAATTTTCTTCAGCTGTTGCCATAGCTCTCACTTCCTTGAATGTAACAAGATGACGCTGAATTTGCGTTACAAAACTTCCAGTGTGAGTGTTTCGCTGAGTACTGTGAACAATTGGGCTTGAAAGGCGACGCGTCAGGGACAGCGGTGTGTCAAGTACATCATCGGATGCGTTGGAATATCACTACATTTCAGCCCCCAACAAAATGACCGAAGATATTCCAGCCAGGAATAAGTGGTTGTCGGCTATTCGTTTCTACTTGACTGCTATCGCAATCCTCGTCGCCTGCTTTAGTTCTTTTGCATTCCTTTTCCTTGTGCCTTTTGTAATTGATCCAGCATTTTCGACGCTGTTTGCGGAATTTATCGATGAACCAACGACTTGCGTAACCGAAAGCTCTGAGTCAAAGCTTGGCATGAGCAATTGTTCGTGGTCGTCATGCAGGGAAGGATGCACGAGGGAAATTTTCCAGTGCACTCAGATTTATGTGAGCTATACGATGGCCGGGGAAGTTGCCCCAAGAACTAACATCTCCCTGTACCCGAACGTGAAAGGATGTGGGTACCCTCCTGAGGTCAACTGCACAGTGTTTGATGAGAAATATAGCACTCCAGGCACAACGTTTCCTTGCTATTACTCCACCCTCATGCCCGACATAGCCCTCACTGATCTGGACTTAGAGAAGGTCAAAATGGACCTGATCTACGCCATTGCCGTGCCGTGGTCCCTGTTCCTGGTGTCCATTCTGTACCTGCTCATCACCTACGCCGGCATGACCAGGCCGGACCCCAAGATGGACGAGGCCGTCGAGGTGAAGTCTGTGAAGGGCGCCTCCAGGGGCGTCTCCAGCAACTCCCTGAAGTCCCTAGCCAGGTCGGCCGCCCAGACCACAAAGTCCCGCGGGGCCCTCGACGAGAAAGGGTGAGTTCGATCATCACGGTTCGTAAGGTGTGATGTTCGAATTCTCTTTAGGAAGACTGAGAAATTTACCTTTTTAAGATGGACTTGCTTGAAATTTACGTAATGAGAATATTTTACCTTCAGCTGGATCCTGGGATGAAATATAGGCTCATGGCTTCATACTTATAACAGAGCAGACTCCCCATGTTCTGGAAGGTGAAGTAATGTTAAAAATTCCTTATGTACTGTTATTTGGTATAAATATTGGCTCTCTTTTTACATTTAGACTTTCTTAATATCAGGTCGCTTTTCTCATGCCTTTTTCATCCGTATCGAATACGGTGTAAGCAAATTTTGTGGTTTAGCTTTCAACTTAATCTACTATTTCGAGTCGTAATTCCGTAAGGTTTTAATACTAGTTTGACCCTACCTCTGCACTTTAAATAAATTTAGTCTGTTGTCAGTTGGTTATGTCACTTAAAACAAGAGAATGTTCATTTTAAATTAAATTCCATGAACAGCCGGAAATCTTGCTACACCGCTGTACTTTCACGTTGATCCCCTCACTAAAGTTCTGACTGCATATGACGCCATCATGTGATGCTGTTAGCCTCTGTCTCAGTTGGGGGAGCTTTACACATTTCCCGTCACCGTCGCTGCTGCTCTCGCGGACAATTATCCAATCTCACTTCTTGAATCAGGCGCGAGTCACTGAGCCTGTCACGAGATCATGCATGAAGTTTAGAAAGTGACCCAAAATGGGTTCAGTAAATTCGTTCCGATTCATGACGCTAGGTCTCATTTTCATTTTTAGGCCGATGAAAAAGAAACTTCTGGCTGGTAATGAAGCTCATCGCAGGAAGAGGAGCATTCGGCAATAGAAGGCTTAGGCTTTGCTAATCAAGTAAATATTTGGCGATGGGCATGGGTCTACTACGTTCGGTACGCGCAGCCTAAATCTCTCCAATGATATTCATAGGCCTCAGGTATGGTTCTTCTATTTTCCTTCCGTGAGCATGCCTTTTTGTCGTCGACTCTCTTAGAAATCTTAGAATAAACTCCTTATGGTTAGTTCTTGTCATAAAAGTCCTGCAAGAGACAACCAAAACTAAATTTGCAGTTGATAAAAAATCGTTCCTTTTTTGTTGATTTAAGTCTATAGCAGTGCCTGTCCTCGACATCTTTTCTAAATCTGAAAATGGATGTCTCTTTCTAGAGAATTTATGTGTAGCTACAATATTTTCTCCACAGGAAAAAATTCAAGAACCCTAGGAAATGATTATTAAATCTGAATATTTTTATCTCACTTCCTATTTTTCGTCTTGCGAATGCTGTTTGATTTGAATCAGCTCAAAACCTATTAATTTGAGGTTTCTTATGCATCAATGCCGACACATTTTTAATAACATTCTGAGTATTGACTGAAGTCTCAAAAACTTTAGTCTCAAATTTTATCTTATATTCATGTTTACTTCCATTAGTTTCAAATACAATGTGCATACATCTGAACAATTTCCAATCAGTCTGTCATTTCGTGTTCTTTCAAGGTTTGTGGTCGTCTTTTTAGCATCTCACAGCCGCACCTGTAAAGTCCAGCCCTTGTGGTTGTTCCAACTTTACACGTGCACTTCAGTATCACTGATACGTCGAGTTGAAGTCAATCATCCCGCGTTTTCATGTCTGTTTTCTGTCATCGAGTTGTTGACTTCGCCACCTGACGCTGAGTCCTGGACGCGGTAGAGGAAACAAGGCAGTCATTTCTATGGCGGAAAATACACCTCCTCTTGTTCGGCTAGCCAATAGCACAACTTCATTTGAAACATACTTTATGACGTCACCATTGCGACATGTCGTTAGGGTCTATAGCGGTACCAGATTTGGAGCTAGCAGTGTTGCCAGACGCAATTTGAGCGCAGCTATGGGTTCGTTTTCAAGATGTCACCATTGCGACATGTCGCTAGGGCCAATAGTGGTGTCAGATTTGGAGCTAGCAGTGTTGCCAGACTCAATATGAGCTCATTTATTGGTTCGTTTCCAAGACGTCACTATTGCTACACTGTCGACGAAAAATATGACGGGTTTGACCAGCGCCTTCATGTAGACAGTTGGTCTACGATCACAGGGAGCTCGTTTCGTGGCTTGGATGGCTCATCCATCTAAGCAAGGAGAGGGACTTCGACTGGCCACCGTCCAATAAACAGCAGTTTCTTTGCCACGTTGAGAACAAACAATGACTATCTCAGTCATAGTTTTCATTATTGTCACGATTTTCCTACCGATTTCGATATGCTGGGAATGCTTCTTGCTTCATTGCTATAACTTGGGAAAAATAGAAGTATGACTCAAATTTTCGAAAACATTGTTCAGTTTATGATAATTTCTACGCATTTTGCAGTCCTAAATGCTGCCATAACGATAAAAATTTAGCTGAAAAACTTTTGTTATAATTTATTTACGTGAATCACATGTCCCATGAGGTGAGGATCTACTGTACACTTGAAATTTTTATTTTGAGACTTTCACCAGCGGTTCACTTTACCGACGTGCGGATGAGTTACCTTCGTTTTCTGAACAGCTGAACTCTGTGTGTCGCACTCAAGTTTCCCAGCATTCCCTAGCTCACTGATGTTAGCAAAAGGCCCCAGCGGATCTACAATGATCTGGTGCACGTTTTTGAAACAAACGACAATTGAACATCAAACGCAAGACATCTAACGCTGGGTGAACTGAGTGAAGCCGAAGTTCCTCACCCTCAGAACATCAGCGGTCAAGATACGTCGACGAAATGAAGGAAAAGTTTTCCCGTGCCTGTCTCACCATTGCAGCAAAAAACGACGATTCCATGATGTTGACCGAAAAGTAATCCTACTCTGTTCGGTGGTGAGCACTTCTGGGAGGTGTCTGTCTGTCGATCAGTACTGTGTTCGGCAGGGATAGATGAACATCTCTTCATTTCCCATGTGCTTTTGGAAGCAGGTGTTGGCCGCGCGACTCAAGTAACTTGAACCTCGCGTGGCGTTGCGTGACAAACTTTGCAGCGGTAGATGATGAGTGAAAACTATGGAACGCATGCATGCGTCAGTAATGAGTCTTACAATTTCTTAAAATCATGGGCAAACTTCTCAGATTTTAAGGCCAAATGATCGGAATCAGATGAATAATAGACAGAAAGGGTACACTTTGATGCAGTGAGCGTGAGAGAACCGAAGAGAAATGTGCTATCGCGCAAAAATAATACCTCACGCTTAGGAATATCCGTTGTTAAACTATGTAATTTTTTTCAGCCCCTGTATTGTAAGAAACATACATGGTTCAGAGTTAGATTTTGACACTCCGCTCCGAATATGGAAGTGACGTTTTTCCTCATCATGTGCTCGAGAAATTTGAATTTTGTTATGTGGAAAATTGTTGTCACTTTCGAGTTAAGCTCATGACAATTGGGACTGAGGGAGATCGTAACAAAACACGGCACTTCTCCGCTCGCTCTCCGCACCACAAAAATTAAGCTGAGCTGAAGGCTGCATTCTGTGATGAGAAGGAAGTTGTTCGTAGAAGTGGGAGTTGAAGGTAATTTCTCTTCGCATTGCATCACTATGTCGTTGTGAGGATATCGTCGTTGTGATGATATCGTCGTTGTGATCATATCATCACAACGGTAAATTGTTCAAGGATAAATGATCCAAATATTCAATCAAAATATTTAATTTTTAATCCATTTTTATATGCGAAATCCTTACTCTTCATTGGTGCTCAGAAGCTCTTTTCGTGGGATGAAAGTTAGCGCTCGCAAGTCTGTGATGAAGTAATCGCTGATTCCTCAATGCTTTTTGTTCAGCTCTGCAAGACTCTTTTCACTTCTTTGATTGGTCTGACTGGTCAGTGCTCTGCAATTGTTCAGTTCTCCCCGATTGTTCAGTGCTCTCTGATTGTTCAGTGCTCCCCTGATTGTTTTGTGCTCTCCAATTGTTCAGTGCTCCCCGATTGTTCAGTGCTCTCTGATTGTTCAGGGCTCCCCTGATTGTTTTGTGCTCTCCAATTGTTCAGTGCTCCCCGATTGTTCAGTGCTCTCTGATTGTTCAGTGCTCTCTGATTGTTCAGTGCTCCCCAATTGTTCAGTGCTCCCCGATTGTTCAGTGCTCTCCGATTGTTCAGTGCTCTCCGAAGATCTCCAATCGGTTTAGAAATCCCTCCCCATCCACGCGATTGGTTCGGCCACAGGATTGCAATGTTCTGTGCTCATTCCACCATTCGGGGCTAAACTTGCCGCGCGTTTAAGGCCTTTCTCCTGATGAAATGTCCACTTGCGATTTGTGAACAAAAGCTATGCACTTTGGATGAGATTTTCCCTTACAATGTCAAGATACCTGGCATTAGTGAACGATCCTAGATTGATCCTGTAGCGTGGAGCGAAGTGAAGCGATCCTAACAAATAAAGCAAACATCTCCCTGCTTCAAAATGGTGAGGTATGTCGCATTCGAAAGCTGTCCGTTACCTCCATCATAAACACGTGACGAGCGGCATCTCGTCAAAACAATTCAATTTTCCATTCATAAGGCAGAGGGAAAAAAATTCGAAACTAACTTTCTCTGTTTAAATGAAATTTACAAACATTTAACGACTTGCGACATGCGGCATCATTAACAAGGGGAGTTTCACGAGGCCCTCAAGTGATCATGTTGCTGCTGTGTTGTTGTCTACTGATGGTTCTGCCATTTGCTGCGGTGGTGAAGAAAAGGTTACGTTGTAATAATTTTACTCCTTTTAATTCCTCATTGGCTTGTTTACATCTATTCTTAGCATAGTCAACGTGCACGAGCCCTGATCTTCCATGGCGCACTTTACCGAGGCAGGTCGGTGGCTGCCTCACTCCCTGGAACTTACGTCCACTGGAACCTAGGGTAGCATGCGCCGCATTTGCTTGCATTGGAAACTTCCTGTCTGAAATGCCCTCCTAAAGAATGCGTATGAATTGCACCCACGACTCTTCTGAAGTCTCTTTTTCATTCAGCATGATCGGTTGTAAGGGTCCGCCTGCAACGATGGCCAATTTCTCACTGACTGTAATTCTCCACCGAACGATGTAGATACCTGCTCTAAAAAGTCAAGAGTGTTAGTATTCAGTTTTTCATAACTGTCTTTTAAAACACTGGAAAATTAATATTTTCAGATTCTTTCACTGAAATGAGTGAAACCTGTTCTCATATGTTATTTATGTTCTTGTTGTATAGGAATCTGTTTGCTTGAAAAATAGAATATTTCATTTGACGTCGTTTTATTTTACATCTCAAACTCTGATATCCGTTCATGGATACAATTTTATTGTCGGAATTATTGTGGCCCGACGAGCCCGGCATTGTAGCGCAACTGTGCAAAGTGAAGAGCAGTGAATGCCATGACAGCTGAAAATTAATCAGGAAATTCATAATTCCTCTGACGGATGTTCATCAGGAACTTGAAAACGAAGAACACAGCACGTAGTGAAATTATTTTAATTTAATTTCTTTCTTTACACACCTAATCTATAAAAGTGAAGAAACTAAAAACTAGTAGTCCTATTTTTCTTAAACGTTTCGGAGTCCAGCCCCATCATCAGTAAGTCAGATCTGAAATTTACAATGAAAACTGTTAAAAATGCAATGTTATTTTAAATCTTTTCTATTCTACAAATAAATGAACTAAATATAAATTTGCAAAGGGAATGAACTGGTGGCATTATTAAGAACCGGTTTGACTTTAGCTATGTACAATGATTCTAAAATTCTTAAATCCAAATCATTAGAAGCAGAACATAAAATCCTAGTTTCAATTTAGCAAAGTTTTTAGTCCCTGTATTGAATCCTCTAACGAAAAATAACTATTCGCTTGAAAATTCGTCACTTTTTGTGAAAGACATTACTTCTATTCAAAACTCTAATAAATACGTTATGGCCTCATTTGACGTGGAAAATTTATTCACTAATATACCATTGGCGGAAACCATCAATATTATTTTTAAATGCCTTGTTTCAAAAGTCTAGTGATGTAATTTTAGGACTAGGTAAAAATTCCTTTAAGACTCTGCTGGAACTGTCTGTTATGAATTCGATTTTTATTTTTGCCGCAAAACTGTACAAGCAGGTTGAAGGGTTGGGTATGGGACTCCCCTTGGGACCAACGTTTGCAAACATCTTTATGTGCTACTGGGAGGAGATATGGCTCAGAGATTGCCCTTTGCATTTTAAACCTCACTTTTATCGACGGTATGTAGATGACACTTTTCTTTTATTCCGTGACCCTGGTCATATTCCTTTATTTCTTGACTACCTGAATTCTAAACATCCCGCTATTAAATTTACCAGTGAAGTGGAGAGACGTAATAGTTTGCCTTATTCTGGATTCTAAGATCACTAAAATGGATAATTGTTTCAAGTCATCAGTTTATCGTAAAGAAACATTTACTGGTCTGGGCTTGAGTTTTTTTAGCTTCTGTAGTTACAAATTCAAAATTAATGCAATTTAAACCTTATTACACCGCGCATACAATATCTGTTCAAATTTTAATGACCTGCATGTCGAATTTACTAAGCTGCAGTCTTTCTTCTCAAAAATGGTTATCCCTCGGCTATTGTAAACAGTCATGTCAGAATATTTTTAGACAAGAAATATTTAGATTCTATTTCCACAGCTGATCCACTACAGCATCTTTATTGCGTTTTTCCATACCTGGGTTGCTTTTCTGATAAAATGTCACGAGAACTGGAGGTGTTTTTTAAACGCTATTTTTCGGCAGCACATCTTCGCCTAATATTTGTTAATTCTCATAAAGTTATTTCGTTTTTTTGTTATAAAGATGTTAAACCTAACCGAACGCGGACGTCCGTTGTGTACAAGTTTAGTTGTGTACAATGTACATCGGGCTATGTCGGAATGACGACATTGCCATTTTACGTGCGGATTGCCCAGCATCGTGGTGTGAGCTTTAGAACGGGGAAGCGACTTACGCAGCCCGGTCAATGGTCATTCTTCTGTCCGCCTTCATGCGGAGCAGTGCAGTGCCCGTGTGTCTGAAGAAGATTTCGAAATTTTATGCTTATGATTTTATGATTTCGAAATTTTATGCCACCAGTTCATTCCCTTTGCAAATTAATATTTAGTTCATTTACTTGTAGAATAGAAAAGATTTAAAATAACATTGCATTTTTAACGGTTTTCATTGTAAATTTCAGATCTGACTTACTGAAGATGGAGCTGGACTCCGAAACGTTTAAGAAAAATAGGACTACTAGTTTTTAGTTTCTTCACTTTTATAGATTAGGTGTGTAAAGAAAGAAATAAAATTAAAATGATTTCACTACGTGCTGTGGTCTTCGTTTTCAAGTTCCTGAAAATTAATGTTTCAATTTCATTCAAATTTCAATAGCAGCGGCTGATCTGGAAATTGCTCAGCATTACTGGCTGATCGTATATTTCTGCATAAATATGTTCAGCAGAATGAGGCAGATGCCAAAGGGGTTTGCCAGAGCCAATATCCCTACCAGCGCGTTCCGCCACACGAACAGCGAGCGCTCTAGCAGCAGAGCCCACGTATTCCGACGCCCAACGTTCGCAACTTGGTCAATAGATGGTAGACGAGAGGAGGCTTTAGGGAGTTTGTTTTCGTTATAAAAAAGTTCAATTTGGAAGCGGCTTTTTTCGTTCATCCGTTTTTAATTAATGATTTAATGAGGCGATTAATTGATTAAGTGTAAATTGTGCTATTATGATCTCGGTCGTCAGATCTGTGAGCGTTGAATGCCATTGAAACTAATTTGCGTGCCACCAGCAAATGACCTCCAACATTCTCATTTGTGTGGACGAGAATTGCCATGTGGTTCGTGTGAGCGAAATGCCCGTATAGGAATTCCTCATGAGCATTGCAATGAACCTCTTGCGTGTGTACACAGTCATATTATAACTATCTCCAGATAACGTTTGAAATATCCTTCAAGTCTCAAGGAAAACCTGGCATCTTGTTCATTTAACTGCCAGTCATAGCTCTGTCTCACAGTTTAGCAAGACTAATTTGCTTAGTGCTACTGTGTAGTTAATTATAGCGCTTCTGTAGCTAGAGTTAGGTCATCTGTCGTTGGTGGAAATCTTCACAAACTCGAATAAATTTTTGTCGGGAATAAAAATAACTTTCGAACCTTAACAGATCGATTAAACTTGTTCCTAATTTTTAACTGTACTTTATGGATTTTGAAAGTACCAAAAATTCAAGTAGGGAAAGAAATTCACTTTAATACAGAATTACCCGGAATGAAAACCATCTGATCAAGTTTAATTTTTTATTTCATTATTCACAAACCTTCGTGAGAGCTCATTCGTTATGATAACTACTTTTACCAAGCTACAACTTGGATGTAGTGAGAAAATGTTTTTCTCTTCTTTTCTTTTCTTTCTTTCTGTATAAAATAGGCTCTTCTTCGTAGTAATGTAGCAATAGAAAATTTACAACGGATTTATGAAAGGTTATTTATTACATATCTGTGAGTCTCCTCTTCCAAAAGCAGACAGTATACTTCACGTTGAAAATGTTTTTATACATAAATAGAAAAATGTTTCAAGATCAGAAGTTACTTTGTGCCGCAACCTAGATACAGATTTTATAATAGCCCAGCACTACTCTTAGGACTTTATAGCGTCATTGACAAGCATGTTTAGCGCAGGAAATGGTAATTACTCTTGGGACTTGATAGCGTCATTGACAA
>JACJUY010004604.1:22786-42777 GCA_014220935.1 Platorchestia sp. MABIK | reverse complement strand
ACTGTCCTCAAATTGCGTACTGAGATGTCAAATTGCTTACCCTTCTGACATACATAGAATTTCATCTGATCACATATTAGTTCACATTTGCCCTCAAAGAAGAAAAATTCAAATTTTTGATCTACTGTTTTCTCTTTCAAATTTTCTGTTGGAGTTGCATTACTCTGGTCTTTCAACATCAATGGAAATTGTGAACAAATTTTCTTACTCCAGCTGTATGTGAAACTTTCTTTATGACTTTTACGCTTCTTTTTTGTGGCAGCTGTATAGTTCCTCTGGTTCCTCATTTTATCTTCATTGGCAAACACTACCGTAGCAGGAGCCTGCAATTATCTTGAAATGAGGTTGTCAATGTCACCACCTGCATCTTCATCTGCAGAATCTTCATCTGAATCCTCATTGGCTGGTGGAGGTTCAATGAAGATTCCAGCTTGATTTTTTTCACATTCCTCTAACATTTCCAACATCTTGTCAACGTTCAATGATCTTATAATAAACATTATATATTAGGGAGTAAGAACGTTTTTTGCTATTTTAAACTAAAATTAACATTGTATACAAATGTAATACTGTTAACCACACAAATAAACCAATAAACGAATATTGAAACAGTTGTCGCATCTGCCCAACATACTATATATAGTACGCCTGGGAAAAATTCATAGAAGTAAATTAAATGATAAATTTATTTCAATATAGATATTCATAACATAAATATAAGCCATTATACATATTTTGTCAAAATATCAGGAAGCTACCTCAAAATTTAGCTTATGGAATAAATACCTCTGTTTAGCTGACATCCTGCTATCAAGAGTGCCTCTGACTAAATGTGACAGCAAAACCATGTATTGCACTCACTACTGTCAGTAAATGTTCAATACCAATGCTGTGGTGTAGTAACTTGCCCTCAATTACGCTTGTATTGAACTCTATTCACATTTTAAATTTACCTACTATATAAAGTTGCGTGGGCTGATGTGGGTTAATAACTTTTTAAAGTACTCCGGTAAGCTGTGTTTTAGGTGCAAATGGTGCAGCTGTAGCCATTGTTCAAGACTCATCCATACTTATTCAGTTTGGTGGATATAAACACTATTGAACATTTCTTTTTGCAAGTTGGCTCTTCATACAAGCTAGTTGGGTTTGAATTTACAAACTAAGTAAAAACAGTTGTCAACAAAATCCTTGCTTGAATTTAAACCTGTGAGTGAGTTACAGGGCCTTCATTTTAAAAGCCCATTTTCACTGTAAGTGTTTTTAGTTATCTAATTGAGTCTGATAAAACTTGTTCTTCATGGAGAATTGCATCACATCTAATTGTAGTATAAATGAATCTAATACATTAATCCATTGAAACATAGATCAAGTTCGTAAGCTAAAGATTAAGTCCATTGAACTTTTGTTTTCATGAGTGGTAGGACATTCCTCTAAGTTCTTATGGGACTAGTTTTTCTCTACCGAGGTAATTATTTTTAAACATTTAAATTTTTATTCTTCCTTGGCTTTGTTAGATTATATTCAGCTCTTTTTAGTATTTTAGAAAACTCTTGAACAAATTGAGTGTTGTCATTTAGGGTCAAAACTTTTTGACGTTTTCATGTGTTTATGGCTATTAAAGATTTCATTACAGGAGGAAACTGAATTTTTGTTTAGAAAAGTATTGCTAAGTACTGTTTCATATGAATTTTTTTATCTTCCAGGACATGGAATTGGCATGCAACCCAAAGAAGCTGCTGATCACTCACTGCAATTGGACAATGATCCACCTACACTGGTTCCTATCCCTCCATCCCAACCAATTGTAGAAATGGGGATTATAATTTCATCATCTGCTCAGCATCCTCCAACACTTCAAATGACCAGTGGTTTAAGTCCTCAACCAGCCACCAAAAGAGCCTATTCAAGTCCTCTATCAGCCACCAAAAGAGCCTATTCAAGTCCTCTATCAGCCACCAAAAGAAGCTATTCAAGTCCTCTATCAGCCGCTTAAAGAGCTCGTTTGAGTTTTCAATCTGGTTCTGAGAGAGACCATTCAAGTCTTCAATCAGCTTCTGTGAGAGCCTGTTCAAGTCCTCAAACAGCCACTAAGAATTCCAGTCGTTTATCAGCTCCCAAGCAGGCTTTTTTAGGTCCTCAACCATCCAGCAAGCAAGCCTGTTTGACTCCTAAATCAGCCACCGCTTCAACTAGTCGCTCTTCTGCAAAAAAAGACTTACGAACTTCCCAATCATTTACAGAAGTAGCTGGTTTAACTCATTCTCGAGCTAAGATTCATCAATGTGCAACTGAAATTCTCTCAGAAATTTGTCAGCTAGAAACTTCAGTTCAGCAAATTCAGCACTCAAGTCCAAGTCTGTCTTGTCAGCGAAAATTATTTCCTTGTCCCATCAGGGTGGAAAGTGCGACAAACTTGAAGGAACGCAAGAAAATGCGCTTCTCTGGTTGGAAAAAAAGACCTGTTCAGAACAAGCGTTTCAACATTGACACGCAGCTAGCTCAATTGTACCCAGAGCTGGAACCATACCTGAGTGAATTCATTAAAATGAAACTGAAAGGCAAAATGAGGTACACACTCTAATTTCAAAAATGGATGGCTGTCAATATCCTTGTGAGCTGCAGCATATCAGGATACAATTTGTTGAGAATTGGGTGATTTAAATATTGCCCAGAGATGCCGCTCCATCTAAGGTTTGATCCATCCATAACGGTCATTCTTTCATTGAGACCTGTTTTGGATGGCCATCATCTGCCATACCTATCAACAAGAAATCTCTGCCAAGATGAGCTCGAATTATTCTTCGGAAAAATTCGTCTGCTGCAGAAGTTCTCAGATGCCAAAACGTTCATGCAGAACTATGTTAAGATTACTGCCTCTTTTCTCATTCGAGCTCCTCTCGGTTCCAATTGCAAGACAGCTCCTGATGAGCAATTAGGAGAGACCTTGAACTTCTTGGCAGAGGTGAGATGAGTCTGGTAACCCTCTAAGGAATACATTCATGTCAGAAAAAAATTCAAGATGTTGTCCAGATTATAGACCGATTTTTCCGACTCAATTATTAAGAGACTTTAAAATTGATATTTGCATTTTTTAGACTTATTCCTTCAAAGTTTTCATTAGTTTAGATTAGATTAGGATATATAAATATATTAGACAACATTAACTGTTAGAGAGGAATTGTGGGAAATAGATTGAGTGCATTAGGTTTTGCGTTAAGCCTTGTATATCACACTTCTCTGCATTTCACTTTCAATCTCTTGTTTCCATTTTTCCCCTCATTTCTTGTTTCCCCCATGATATCCCACATTGCATTCCCTTATCTCCTCACTAAATGGTGCTTTTCTCCTTCCTCTCCTCTAAACACGCTTTTTTTTAGTGGTTAAGGAGGCTTAAACTAACATATAATCTAATCAAATCCTAACTTTTTGTCTCTTTTCTTCTTTTTCTCCATTGAGGCTCCTTATATTTTTACATCTAGTATTATGCTCTAGTTTATCATCTCCATTTCTTTGTATACTTTTCAATGCTGCTTCCCATTCAGCTCAATTCTTTACAACTGACCCCTTTTTCTAGTTGCTCTCACCTGCATCTCAATTTATCATATTAGCTTTACTTTCCATTTTCTCTAAGATTTAAATCTGTACTCTTGAATGCAATTGAAATGCTTGCTTATGAAGCCAAAGACTTCATTGAAAAAAGTGTTAACTTGAGTTCACATTTTTGTCTTGCCTTTCAGGTGCCAGAAGAAAGTGAAGTAATTCCACCCATCATTGGGATGTCTGAAGAGGAACAAAAGGCTGCCGTGGTGTTCAACGGAGCCACCGAGATCGGAGAAATTTTTGCTTCTGTGGAAGTGGAAGATGCCGCCACTTATATCTCTGATTACCTTGCCATGGAAACAGACGTACACCACCAGCAACTGAAAAAAACATCTTTGGCTGACTGCAGTACATGTTCTTCCAAACTTAGCGTAAAAAATTCCAGTTTTCATTTGTTTCATTTGAGTATATTCAGTCTGATGTTCCGCGCAAGGGACTGAAATATTGCAGTAAGTCTTTTGTAGACACTATCATTTGTTATGAGAGAGTTTTCCTTTATCTTTTCAGTAAAACTAGTCACCTACCAGGCTTCTGCAAATCTGTGTGTAAAGTAATCCATGAAATCTGCCCTGAACCTCGCACTTGCTGTTCTCAAATAACAATGTACCTAATAAAGTTTTTTGTCAGATGTAGAACACTGCAGTCAATTAGGGCGTACAACAGATCTCTTCAGACTACCTGTTCCAAAGAGAAACTCAATAAAATGATGCATAAATGATTCATTTCACTTTGCTTTGATTCACTTCACAGTGATTCACTTCTGCTAATGAACAACCATTAGTGTTCAACTTGTGATAGCCTAAAACTTCCTTGTATAATAATAATAATAATAATAATTATAACAATAATAATAATTCTACTGGTCATTCGAAAGTATATCTTTGTAATCCATCATGCCAAATTTCTTCATTTTTGAATTTAAGTGTTCTATTCATTTTTTTATAGTTCTTTATTTACTGGCATGCAGAGTGTCCTGATGTTTGAATATAGCGCTACTGCATTAGGAGTGGTGCAGTTTATTATTTATTAGTCTTTTGTCGTCTGTGATTACTCAAGTCCTTTCCTAGATTTTAATAATTAGTTTTATGTTGTTTCTTTTGTGTAGATTTTGGAATTTATAACCGGAAAATGTTGAAACGCGCCTAGAGCGGTGGTGTACCAAATGTTATTTTGATAGGAAAATAGTTCATTTCATCCATTATCGCCAAAAAGTTACGTTAAATATGCTTAAAGTATTTTTAAGTGAGGAAAATATTTCTTCAGGGATTAATTGCTGCTTGTATTTTGTCCCCATTCTTAAAGAACTAGTTATGTCAAGTCCCAAGGTGAGAGTTGGGTAAGGCATTTTTTGTTGATGAGATTTCAAAGCTCTGTTTTCTTTTGTTAAGAACTCTCTTTTCTTTTTATTTACTGCTGTTCCGTTTCTTATCACCTATGATTTTCTTCTTCAGCGTTAATTTTGTCATAATCTTGCTCCTCAATTTAATGTTTCTATGTACAGGGTATCTTTCCCTCAGGGGGAGACTACTATTGTATCTGTGGGAATTAGCGCTCCCAGGGAGATTATGTGAGAGCCCGAGCTAAAGGTTAGGTAGGCTCTCTTTTTGTTGAAATAGAATAGGTTTTTGTTTTCTTACGACCCATCTTTTTCCGATTCACTGCTGTCCTGCTTTCCAGCACCTACTACTTTTTCTTCTTTAACTTTTTCTTGTTTCATGAACTTCTTTCTTAGCTTACTGTTTCTATGCACCTTGTGCATAGATTCCCCATTCCCTCAGCTCCATACTAAATGGCGCCTTCATCCTTACTCTCATCGATACGCTCTTTTTTGTAGCGGTTAGGGAGGCTTAAACTAAGTCATAATCTAACCTAATCAAGCGAAATATATAGAATGTTTTATTTCAAATAAGTATCTGAGTACGGAATTTTATTTTATCCTCACGATCTGGTGCGCGATCGTCAGCCTCATACGCATGAAGAAGGTAATAAAACGTTTTGTATGATTGAATGAAGTAAATTTTCCTAGTTGGTTAGAGCTTTTAATTTATGAGACTACAGGTTGGATTAAATTGAAGATCGATAATCTTTTAGTTCTGGTAGATTTTCACGTAGCCGGACCGAGTTCAATTTTTCAAAAATCCAAATCCGTACTTGCCGAAGCACGGGCAGGTGGTAATGTTGTTGGTCGTACGTCTGGTAGAACAGAGTACGCTGCGTAGTAGTAGTACGCTGCCGCCGCCGTTGACGTAATGGTGTGTAGGGGACGTCATCCGGCTTGTTTGAAATGAAGCTTTCTATTGGCTAGTCGAATTGACGAATGTGCGCGGCTGTCTCCGTAGAAGTGACTTTACCTCCTTTAGTCTACCATGGTCATGACTGAGCCTGAATCCAACACTGAACCAGTCTCAGTCCTTGTAGATGGTTGATGCATTGTTGGGATCCGATGTATTTGCAGCAGCTTTTTTACCTGTGAAAAAATCAAAATTTAGTAGTATGAATTAATACTGTCTCGACAAGACTCAGTCCCTAAACATTGAATAAGAATACAGCTGCAATCAAAGCAAAAATTTTTGCATCAAATCCTGTAACTGCTCCTTGACGTTCATGTTTCATGTTTCTCATAGCTGCATGAGAAACTCATTCACTAGCTCTTCAAATAGGGAAATGTTCTATTAGCTACAATGAACAAGGGAAATGTAACGACTTGTCGGGGGTTCACTGCTGAATTCCCAACTTTAATTTAAATGCATTTCAACATTTTTAAAGATACATGACTTTCATAAAATTGATTTTAAATATTTTAAGACAAATTTCTTTAATTAATGGCTTAGTGAATTAGTAGATTCATAGTAAAGGTAGCACTTCAAGTAGCTCTCATGAACCTTCAAAAACTTTAAGGGTGCTTCATAACTCATTTCAAAATGCCACTAGAAGTTCTTAGGCACAATATGCACACACTCACATAAATTAACAGGTATAGGATGAGATTCATCCATTTAGTGAGTAACAAAACTCATTTAATATTAAATTGGAAGTAAGAAACTCAACTACCAAGTATCAAGTATCAAAGATTAGAATTCAAGTCAAGTCTGACTCTCCCCAACCACACAACAAGGGTGTTCCCAAGAGAGGAAGGCATCATTTAGTAAGGAATCAAGGAACATGAAAATCCATGCACAATGTACGTCCATACAC
Organism: Platorchestia sp. MABIK; assembly: GCA_014220935.1. Lineage (NCBI taxonomy): Eukaryota > Metazoa > Arthropoda > Malacostraca > Amphipoda > Talitridae > Platorchestia > Platorchestia sp. MABIK. Next base: position 35,982 of record JACJUY010004604.1, on the reverse strand, counting down.
CAAGTCCATAAATGTGAATTTGGAAGTAATTCGTGAAACCAGCTGAAAATATGAAGAAGAAATTGAAAGAAACAGAAAAAGGCGACAGTGAACAAAAAGTAGGCCGTGTGTAACTATCCAACGAATTTATTCCATATGAATTAAAGGAAGGCCAACCAAACCTTAAGCTATAGAGGCTTCAAATCCCCTCTCCTGGCAGCACTGATATCAAAATACACAGTAGTTGTATCTTCTCAAGAGAAACATTAAGTACCACATACTTTGAACTTTTTATAAATGTAAGAAAATTGTGCATCATTATATGACCTAGAATACTTGCACTTTCTTGCAAGCATTGTTGTTTCATCAGTGAACATTCTATTTGTTTCAGTAACATTAAAAATATATATTCATCCAAAATAAAAATATTTCAGAGCATGTGTGAATGTGAAAATCTCTGGTTAAATGAATTTGATTTTGGCCAGTCCCTTTTCCTTGGCCTCTATCATTTTCCTGGCATCACGCTAAATAAATAACTAAATAAAGTAACATAGCAAAGTAGTAGCATTTTTTTCATTCATATTTAGCCCACATGTCAAGAAGAAAATGAATTCACAGTTTAAATCTTGAGCGTTTGTCGTGTGACTGACTTTTATCCATCCTAACAGCTGCCAAAAAAAAGTTTAATAAAACTCACAAAAAAACAAATATACAATTGCTATGATATTTCTAAATGTTCTATTTTCAAATTTATTCATGCTTTGCTCATTTTCACATTGATTGTAAGAGAAGCAATGTGTAAAGGTTTCTAGATAGCAAAAGTCTAAAAAAATCAGGATTGTAAAGGCTTAAATTTTTTTCACAATTTGGCTCATCAAAAAAAAATACCAAGCACTCAGTAATTAGCTAGACTACATACATGCAACTTTATTTCTAATTAATTTGGTTGTTGAAGGATTGAAGAAGAAAAATTGTCTCACTTTGAATTTGATATTTTTTATGGTAAAAATTTAAAAAGGCAGTAGGAAAACATTAACTTCCTAGCGTCTTTTTTTATTGTAGCTTTAGCATTGTCTTTTTAGGAAGAATTTCTAATGACAGGCAATTTAACATCCGACGTTAAACCCAAAAATAATCATTGATACAAAGTTGTACCCCTTACACAACTAAATTTATTCACCCGAAGCACACCTCCAAAAATTCCGTCGCATGCAAATTTGAATCAACCGAAAGTATTGTTATTGCTTATTACCTTGAAGAGGGTAATAATCGCTCAGCTCTTTAAAACTCATACTATCATGAAATTTCTTTAGCTGCCCAAGGAAATGAAAATTAGGTGGACATGAGGGCTGGAATAAAAAAATTGACAGATGCTTTCCCACAACAACAAAAATGAAGAGACTTTCTGAATTCTCACCAGATATAAGTATAAAAAGAAACTCCCCAAATATCAAGACATCTTTCATATCACTCTCTGCTTTGGTCAAAACTAATATATTCTTTCTTGCTTTGAGATCTTGTGATGGTCACTTCATCACAAATCCACATTTTTCACTAAGGCTCTTGAAGGCAGCAAATGTGGTTTGGAACTTAATTGAAATTTCATTCATATAATATTGTTCACATGAGCCAATGTTGATAGGGCCAGATAAACACTACCCAGTTCCTTTAATCTTAAAATTATATCTATAGCAAACATATCTATTGAAGTATGAGCGGCAATGCTTAAAAATCATGGTCCACCGATGGAAAATTGGCCCAAAATCCAAAATACGCTTTGGATAATGCCTCAGGTAATGGTGCTTGGGATTTATACCATTCAAAGGGAATATCTTTTGTAAGTCAAGATAGGTTATAATTAAAACATTCAAATAAGCAACATCACTTAGTTTTCTTCGGAGCACATATTAACTCAGCAATATCCCAAAACAGTAGAAAGTAGCACCAAGTAGTCTCGTGAATTCATAACTTTGTTGCATAGTATGAATGCCATCAATCTTAGTAAGCACCACTTTTTAGCAGCATGCCTTCCGAACTTCTTTCCCGATGCGCTTACTTCACTGAGTTTACATTTATTTCCTTCAAAGTATTGAAAAGTTACCATTAATTTAATCAATTCCTCATAAGACAACCATTTGTTTAGTCAGACCAAATTTTAAATGAAAACAGCAGTCTTCTCAACCTCAAATAGGTCATGACATGGACATGGAGATAACCAAGACTGACTAACATGATAATATGACAGAACATTAAATACAGAGTTCAATTGAACACCTCTGACATAGTTCACTCCTTTTGAAAGCCCAACAAGATCTAATTTAACACTTTCAACTGTTTTATATGGTCCAATGGACAATGAATTCTGCTTAAGACCTTGTTCTGAGAAAAGGAATACCCACAAAATATTTGTGTAAATCTTCCAACACACAATGAGGGGCAAAGTTGTCTCCAGAAATACGGTGAATCTTGTTTCTACTAAATTTAGTCCCATTTTTCTTGAAATCCCGCAGGTCGTTCACCCAATATTCAAGAATAGCCTCCTACCTAAAATAGCTGAAATAGTTCCTGTTTATTGCAAAACCAGAATGGTATGATCAGCATTAAACCTTAAACTTGAGCAAAGCATATTGCAAACCTCAAAAGCATCTTGATGGAGAATGAGTTCAAGAAAATTATCATGCCTAAATGAAGGATTTGACCTCTGGTACATCATTTTCCTTAGCCAAGTTACCAACTACCCTAATATAAGCAGATTCATTTTGGGAAGATTTTGAATCATACACTAGGCTTCTACATACAGGAATAGAACTGAAAAGTAAATTTTTTACACTGAGCATTATTTCCTAATTTGATTTAAAATGGTTGAACACAATTAAAAAATTGTTAAGTGTGGTTTTACACTTGAAGTCAGTGCTAAAATTGTCTGTGTAAATGTAAACAAATCTGCTGTTGGAAATAGTTATTCAATTTTGTTAAAATTATTATCAGGAATGTCAAATTTACTATAAATGTGTTGATTACATTTGGTCACAGAAATGTGTGTCCTTGGTGGTGGATTTCAAGTAGTTCTTCCAACAGTATGATGAGAGTAATAATTTTGCCTGCAATTTGAGATAAAATGAAGCAAGGTTTCCAAAATAAAATGGTTCTATATAATTTCAAATTAAATTTTCATCACTATTTTTTCATCTGTCTCACTAGTATCAGTTTTATCTCTAGTTCCAGAGACATTAAAGCCAATTTCACCGGCTGAAAGTGCTACTGAATGAATATCAACACTGCATTCATTTACACCAAATGATATTAAGTATTTTAAAGCAACCTGATCATGACATTATCTACTTTGGGCTCTTCAATGATGGCTTTCATAAGTAAAAAATTTTGAAAATAATTCATCATAATCTTTCATAGGGCACCTAATTATTTTACCAACTTTTATATGGTCACTGAGATGTCAAAGCAGAACATTAAACTGAGAACAAATTTAATTGCTATGTTGTAACTTGCACCACAAAAAAGTATCTGGAGATCTCTGATGCTCCTCTTTGGATACCATTAGACAAGTTTCTTCCATGTCCTCCTACAACATGCACTTGGAATCCAGTAAAAGATTTAAATTTCATGTGATATTAATTCGTTACAAGAGCATGAAAATGCAACATTGCACAAGTTTTCATGAAATGCAAAATGGCTTACATACCATGCAAATAATTTTGATACTTTTCCACACAATGGACAATTATTATGGTGCTTCAGACCAACCTTTCAGCAGATTTTTGTTCTGTATTTTGTGACATATTTTAGAGCATTTGAGAATACTAAAATCAAATCACAAATTAGGCTATCTGTAGGGTATATATGTTTCCCATAAATATCATAGCCGGTGAATCTACTCCTATTTTCTGATTTGAGTCGAAAATTTAAAGCATTTGAACTAAAAAGAGCAGCATGATCAAAAAAGGATTAGTTAATATAAACTACCACAGATCAATTTACAACTAAATTCGTCAAATTTGAAACTCGAAAGGTACATAGGCAGCATTTAGGGACGAAAATATTGCTCATCAAAATTCTCACAAGCCTCAAAACCTGCAGTTATATTATAAGTGTAAGTATATGAACAAGAGCACAGCCTGAGCTTTACGATGATCACCGGTGAACGTAGGATGAATTAAAACCCCAACTCATAAAGTCTATATGCTGACTACTAACACATGAGAAGGAAGAATTTTCAAATTATTAAATGGTGACGATGAGAACGAAACCAAATTACTGCAATGCAATAAAAGTGTGATTTCAACATAGATTTCTCTCGCGCACAATTCCACCTACTGTTAGACTTGCCGCGCAACCATGCTTGCTTAAACAAACAAACATCGGCATCTTAGGATGCTTTATTTCCAATCAAGCCTGATACATATGATCTTAAGCATTGGTTTTCCAAATGTCTTATAACTAACACTATTTATAGGACACCATGACGGTTCCCCCGTGAAGCCGGTACCCATTTCCGACACCTGGGTTGAGTGGGGTATTGTGCTTGAGCTCTCCCTTATACCCAACGGGGAAAATCGCCGCGCCAGTGCCGGGATACGAACCCGGGCCTCCAACATGCAAGGCCGATCCCTTAACCACTGTACCACAGCGAGCACCTGCAGTTATATTATACAAATTTCAAATCGGTTTGGGAAATCGGTTCCAATACTCTTCACACATGGTAAACTTCTCATAGATTAATTTACCAATACATTCCTTGTAAGAAAAAATTTGCATACAAACTCTTTTATTTTTTATTTCGTGATTTTTATTAGAGCTGCATAAATTAAGGACGAACTGTGCAATGATGGGAAAAACACCTAAGAACCAATTTTTTCGAGCGGATATTTTAATCTTTAACGTTGTAGAACCTAAATCAACACATCTAAAGTTGATGTTGGAGAAAAGCGCAGTTAATGTAATCAATCAATAACTAGAGTGATCATTCTTGTTTTCATTATGAGAAGGAATGTTCCTAGATATTGATCATTTCAATTATTTCATATATGTTTTTTTATTGTATGAACAAAACACACCTCATGGAGGTCATGGTAACTGATCAAAATTTGTTCAAGTCATTTAAGCTCAAACTGAAGTTAATTTCTTTGATGAAATCCATTAATATGAAATCTACTTGTTGTTGCCTAAAACGGTGTTCTACCGTAATTGGATTCTGACCCGGTGTTTTACTGTGCAATCTGCCTGACAGTAAAATACTGTGATTTATTCGGTGTTTAACCGTGAAATTCACGGAAATTTTTTACAGTGTACCTCATTGTTCTAGACCCAAAATAAATCAAATCTGCTCATTTTACTTCTAACATCAATCCCTCACACTCGTATCACTAGTTCCTATGTTCTTATGCTCATAATTCAATACGGGTACGCACTAACGAGAGGGGTTTCAGCAATGCGTCACATGAATTATGCTTTTCTTAGTCACCTGTATTTTAAATGCATTCTCAGAATACGACTACCGCGACAAAGAGGAACTCATTTTCCGTGCTTTTCTCCGAATCATGTTTTCGACAATTATCATGGGTATTACGATAACCGTGTATGAATAGCAATTAAGGGTCTCTGTGTTGAGGTATTTAAACGCGATTTTTGCTTTCATTTCAATTTATATACGCACAAACGAATACATTTTTCAAGTGAGCGTTACGAGGATTGTGTTCTCTTAGTAACTTATATTCAAATGCACTGTCAAAATCAGATTAGGCAAAGGAAAGGAACCCATTTTTGATGTGCTTTTCTGTCTATCATTTTTTGATTCAAAATTTTACACGGGTATAACGATACCAATGTGTTATTATCAGTTAAGGATGTTAATGTTAAGGTGTTTTAAAAACCAACGTATCAACATTTCATGTTATACTTTATTGGAAATAAAATGTTTTTTTTTTTACTGAAGCAGATTGAAACACCGTCGTAAATTACTAACAGGTATTGAGAAAAGGTTAGTCATAAAGTAATTCATAAAGAACATCGCACAGCACAACACGCACATTTAGAAACGCGTAAACAAACTTACACGCAAAATGAAATTCATGGCTCGTTCATCATACGGACAGAGAGATGATTTTTTCACGAGCGCTTTATTTCATTTGTCTGTTTATACTTTTCATTTTTTCTATTCACAGAAGCGCCCTCTGGGGTAGTGATAGATCTATTTTTGAATCATTAAGCAGGTGCAGTAAATGTATTTATTTCTGAAATATGGTTCACTGTTAACTGGTCGCAGAGCTTCAGGTAAAGTGTAATGTATTTGAGGTTTTGTTTCTAGGCATAAAATGGAAATAGAAACAAATATTTGCATATGTGTGTATATATATGAACATGCATATGTGCACACACACGCATAGACATGCATGTATGCGTGCGCACCCACTTACACACACATATTCAAATATATACGTATTTAAAATGAATATAAGAAAATTATTTAAAAATAAAAAACAATCTTGCTCTTGTTACATCTAAAATCACAGTCAAGCTCAGTGTAATCGTAAGAAATAACCTGAAGACAAGAAATAGTGAGTAAAAAGACTTCGAAAGACGTATAAATTAAATGGTTTTTAACCCTTTCGATACTGATGGTACAAATAAGTACCCCTCCAATTTCACAGCAACAGAAATTAAACGAGGGCAAAAATCTTCTCTGCTTCACTGGCGGTACACATTAGTATCACTCTCGCAATATTTATCGCTATCTGGCAACGTTACAGCCACACCGTGGCAGCCACAGAGAACGTCTGATCACAGATCACATACAATGCTCTTCAGCATCATGGAGGGTAACAACAACACAGGCTGATCGTGTCGAAATAACCACTGAGTTCATACTTCATTGAAGTGTCTGTGAATTGTAGCAGGAAGGATTTTTCAAGTTACAAGCCAGAATTGGACAGAGTAGGGTGAGTGATAGCAGCAGAAAGCTCGAAAGACTGCTGAAAAGTGATCACATACATATCGTTCTAAGGCACAGCAGCATTGTGTCACCGCACAAAGAAGGCCCGAGTGGAGCACACATTGTGCATAGACTTCCGTGTACATGCCCATATTCATTCCTCTCTCTTTGGAACACCTTTGTTGTGGTTAGGAAGGCTTAAACTAGCTTATATAATACTTGACCTTGCTCTGGTTTTTAGTGTAAAGGTTGGCATGTGAAAGAATCTAAATCACGTCAGCCTGCCTCCAGTTAGGAGAAGAACTATTAGATGAGGAATGCGTCTTCTGGTTTCCAATTCCATTGAAAAAGAAAGAAAAAGAAAGAAAAACATTTATTTCTAATAAAGTACAAACATGAAATGTCGATACATTGGTTTTTAAAACACCTTAACCTAAACATCCTTAATTGATAGTAACACAATGGTATCGTGATACCCGTGTAAAATGTTGAATCAAAAAATGATTGACCAAAAAGCACATCAAAAATGAGTTCCTTTTCTTTTTTCATCAAAAATGAGTTCCTTTCCCTAATCTGATTTTGACAGTGCATTTGAATATAAGTTACTAAAAGAACACAATCCTCGTAACGCTTAGTTGAAAAATGTATTCGTTTGTGCGCATTTAAATTGAAATAAAAGCAAAAATCGCGTTTAAATACCTTAACACAGAGACTCTTAATTGCTATTCATACATGGTTATCGTAATCCCCATGTTAATTAAGTGTTGAGACAAATGATTTAGATCCTTAATTGCTATTCATACATGGTTATCGTAATACATTTGATAATTGTCGAAAACATGATTCGGAGAAAAGCACGAAAAAATGAGTTCCTCTTTGTCGCGTTAGTCGGATTCTGGTAATGCATTTAAAATACAGGTGACTAAGGAAAGCATAATTCATGTGACGCATTGCTGAAAACCCTCTCGTTCGTGCGTACTCGTATTGAATTATGAGCATAAGAACACGGGAACTAGTGATACGGGTGTGAGGGATTGATGTTAGAAGTAAAATGGGCCAATTTGATTTATTTTGCGTCTAGAACTATGAGGTAGGCAGTCGGGATTTGAGACAATTTTTCACACGGACGCATCATCTACTGTGCCAAGTAGTGAGCTTCGGAAAGAACATAATATTCACGCTAACAAAACAAAAAATAGTTAGGAAATTTCTTACGCTGATAGTGCTGGAGTTAAGAGTTCATCGGAGTCAAAGACATGAAAAGGATTGTTGTACAATGCTAGCCGTGACATTTTCAACATAGGTGGAGCCGTACAAAAAGTTAACTAGCCAAAATGGTGTTATCATAATGTATTCACTAGAGTAAGAAAGTAAGAAGAGCAATTTAAGACCAGAATAAGAAGATTAAAAATGATGTTCTTTAAAGTCATGACATTCATCGAAACCTTGGCCATTTTTTTGTTTAACTGTTTTAATGAAACGAAAAAAGAGAAAAAAGATGTTAAAATACCCTCACAATAACATCCTTTTTTTGCGGTAATTAATTTAGTTTTGAAAATGCTAATAAATATAAGTAACTAAGAAAAAAATCCCTGTGACACATAGTTTAAAACACTCTTGTTAGTGAGCGCGTATATCGGATAATCAGTCCATAACATTTGCAGTATAGCTGGAGGAAACGAAAAGTTAGCTACCGAAAACGATTTCGTCTTAAATGCACTCACGGGAGTAGGAACGTAAAAATTGCCCATGAATTACGTCGCATGTTCAAGTGTTTTAATATGAGCGAAAAATGCTTTCAAATATCGTGAAATTTAGACCATGACTTTATATCTACACATGGGGGCCGTAATACTTATACCGGTTAATTTCTAAACAAACAAATGGTTGGGAGAAAAGCACGTTTAAAATGCATTTCCTTACGGTGCGTTGGTCTGATTTTGACTATGCATTTTATTACAAGTGGTCCAGAAAACATTGTGCGTGTGATGCATTGTTGAAGCACTTTTTCAGGTGCACTCTCATGTTGAAATTTGAGCTCAAATACAGGAACTAGTGAGATGAGGGGTTATGGTTGAAAGTAAAACGGGTTGATCCAAATTGTTTTTCGTCTTAGACTGTGAGGTTGACATTAGAGGTAATTGTTGTTTACATTGTTTCGAATCAACAAGTAAGCTAAATAACTGGCCCGGATAAAATGAAATATTTAACAATAATACAAAAATTAAATTTCATATGCTGCTAGCATTGGCACAAAAAAGTTCACCGGATTCAAATAGATGAGAGGGATCGTTGTACAATATCAGCCATAACACTTGCAACACTCCTGGGACAAAACGAGATAGTCAAAACTGGCTCGGATAAAATGAAATATTTTACAATAACACAAAAATTAAGTTTCATATGCTACTAGCATTGGCACAAAAAAGTTCACTGGATTCAAATGAGAAGAATCGTTGTACAATACCAGCCATAACATTTGCAACACTCCTGGGACCAAAACGAGAAAGTCAAAACTGGCTCGAATGCAATAAAATATTTTACAATAACACAAAAATAAAATTTCATATGCTACTAGCATTGGCACAAAAAAGTTCACTGGATTCAAATGAGAAGAATCGTTGTACAATACCAGCCATAACATTTGCAACACTCCTGGGACAAAACGAGAAAGTCAAAACTGGCTCGAATGCAATAAAATATTTTGCAATAACACAAAAATAAAATTTCATTTGCTACTAGCATTGGCACAAAAAAGTTCACTGGATTCAAATGAGAAGGATCGTTGTACAATACCAGCCATAACTTTTGCAACACTCCTGGGACCAAAACGAGAAAGTCAAAACAACCTTTAATAGTGTGGACAAAGTATACTCAGAGTGTAAGGGACGGTATATTGTCACACAATATTAACTAGAGCATTTTTAGGAAGGGAATAAGTTCTACAAATATATATATATATATATACACACACATACATATGTATATATCCATACACATATATACACATATACATACATAGGAGAGTCACATGTGAGAACAAACATGGACTTAATATTCGCATACAAGTAATCAAATTCCATATGCATAATACAGATTTGTCTTGATTGTTGTATGATGTAATGAAAAGATAAGAAAACTTGCACTAAAAATTTATGATTTCTTTTCCGGTACGTACTGCAGTTGACACTTAATGTGTAGACGCAAGATAGAGAGCTATATTAGTTTTGAATTCTCTAAGTGTTTGAGGGGTTTTGATGCTCTGGGGAGTTTATTCCACAGTCAGGCGCCTGATACTGACAGAGCTTTCTGTCCCATGTTAGATGAACGGTATTTGATTAAGACATCACGTCTCCTATTCGGCTTTAGGTTGGTGACGGTAGGGTAATGGAATTTCACTATTTCAGCATTGCTATGAGGAAGATATAAAGAGGAGAATACGTATTGGGCTTTGTGAGCCAGAAACCTCTCACGAATAGGAGCCCAGCCGAGCTTATTCAGGAGAGGTGTTAAGTGATCATTCTTTTTGAATGTACCTTTGCATACAACCTTAGCTGCAAAATTCATGCTTTTTTGTAGATCTTTTTGAAGATATTTCGGTAAATCTCTCCATACCAGGCTGCAATAGTCAATACGTCATAAGGGCAAGGATTGGATGGCCACTAGTGTAGATTCTTCGTCAAGCATACTTTTTATACGATTAAAAAACATTAAAGTCCCGTGAATTGTGTTGCAGGTTTTATCAACGTGTGATTTGAATGACATGTCTCTATCGAACCAAATACCCAAATTTTTTACCTTTTCTGATGGGTGAATTTCATCCTCTCCAACAGTAAGAGTTAGATCCAGATTTCGAATATTTTTTATTGTATCTTTTGACCCAAAAACAATGAATTGTGTTTCACTCGCGTGTAGCTTGAGACCATTTTGATCATACCATGACTTGAGGCTGATCAATAGGGCTTCAGCTCCATTTTTCGTCTGTGGTATTTCTGCTTCAGAGCTTGTCATTGCAATTTGGACATCATCTGCATACATAGAGATTCGAGTGTTAGAAGGCATTGGAGGGAAATCGTTAATGAAAATAGAAAACAATAACGGACTCAGAATGGCTCCTTGAGGAACACCAAAGTTATTTTGAAAGAATGGGGACAACTTGTTATCTAAGAGGACTGCATGAGATCGATTTGATAGGTAGCTTTTAAGCCAATGCGTATCAACTTCTAAGTTCAGTATTTATCGAAGGAGTTGATCATGTTCGACGCTGTCGAATGCTTTAGAGAGATCAAGTAGCAGCAAAAGTGTTACATTTTTCTGGGTCAATATCGCTATATATTTTTTCAGTGACAGTCTTGAGTGCTAGTCTTCCTCTTATGGGCATATTGATTTCGATGAAGTAAATTTGACTCGTCCAAGTGAGATGACAGTTGATTCGTCACTACTTTTTCCAATATTTTGGACAGGACAGGTAAAAGGCTAATGGGCCTGTAATATGATGCTGTATGTATGTCACCAGTTTTATGCAACGGTCTAATTATGGAGTGTTTCCATTGGTTTGGAAACTTATTGGTTGCTATTGATGTGTTGATAATCAAACGAATCAGTGGTGCTGTGACTGGAAAACTGTCTTTGATGTATTGAAGGCTGATTCCATCATGTCCGACTGCTGTTGTGTTCTTCACTGAGTCCAAAATAGTCCGTAACTCTGATAAATCGACAATACGTGGCCTCCACAGGGCACCAGCCTTTGAAATTGCAGTAGGGTACGAACTTTCAACTGACAGTTGCCTCGCACTGGTTTTATTTACTTCACTGTAGACTTGAGCACCTACTTTTGAAGAGAATGTATTGAACTCAGTGGCTTTTTCCAAAGGATTTTCAAAATTACTTTTGCGGTCTGAATTTTTATATTGAGCCACCTCACTAATAATTTCCCATGTACGTTTTGGGTTATTTTTTGCCTTGAATAGTTCTTGGTGGAAGTGAGTTTGTTTTGCTTGCGTGATTTTCTTCCGAAGAATCTTTCCAAGTTCTTTATATCTCTTGTATAAAGTACTGTTCGACCTATTTTCTCTATACTCCCACAAGTAACTTTTCTTCACTCTGCTCAGTTCTTTGATTTCGTTAGTGATCCACACAGTGTGTTTTGGCTTAGTTTTTTTGGTGAAATAAGGTGCGCATTCATCGAGAGCTGCTGTAAAGTTTTTGTTGAAGATAGAAACTTGAATGTCCACACCGTCAGATTGCATCATACCTTGAAATTCGGTGAACCTGTTTAGGAGTTTTTCATTAAACAGTTCCGGTGAATATTGACTTTTTAGGCGGTAAGTCATGGAACGATAGTTTACTCTTTCCTTTGCAATAATAATTTGACATTCTACAGAGTAGTGATCGGCAACAGAGGGTGATATAACTGTACTATGTATAGCTGTAGGTTTGTTTGTGATTGCCATATCGAGGAGAGTTTTAGAGACTCTTGAAACGCGAGTCGGTTCTTTAACCATTTGTGAAAGGTTTAGTTTAGCAGTCTGTACAGCAGTCTGCTAAGCTGATTTTTTTCATCCGTTTAGTCAATATTAAAATCGCCGAAGGCAAAGAATTACTTTTTTGTAGCTTGAATTTCTTTGAAAATTTTCTCAATGAACTCTAGTGTTGTAGGTAGAAAAGCCGATGGGTGCCTGTAAAGGCTGCCGGTTATAATGGATTCAGGTTTTTTTATTTGTACTTTTTGCCCAACCATTTCTATGCCTTCGCACACTTCATTTGTTAATAGCAAGGACGACGAATAAATTTCTTTCACGAAAATACAAGATCCACTACCTATGCAACTTCTAATGCTGTCATAGCGGTACAGCACGTAATCGGGAATATTGAAAAACGAGCTCTGGGTTCGCGAATCAAACCATGTCTCGGAAACACATAAGATGTCAATGTCTTCTGTGACCAACATTACTCTAATGTCATCCAGCTTACTATTTAGGCTACGAGCATTGATATGTTTAATTTTGATCTTCTCTATTTTGTTGCGATTATTAGCGGCGTCAAAGACATTTTTTGGTAGGGACTGTTTCGGGGATTCGTTGATCTTATTGTTGCCCTGAGAGTCAAGTCTAGCGTCAGGTACATTTGAGAGACTGCTATTCAACTGGACAACAGTATTTTGTCATGAAGATGATGTGATATCAGTCTTGTTTTTGTCTTGCTCAACAAGGGTACTGTAGTGGTCATTTTTTCGATGAAGTATTAACGGAGGGTTATTAGTAGATAATTC
>JACJUY010004604.1:7919-22732 GCA_014220935.1 Platorchestia sp. MABIK | reverse complement strand
CATGATCAAAATGTTTTTCGTCAATGTATTTACTTATGAGCCTAGGTAGGTCACCGCTTTTCTTGTCAAGGAAATTGACATATTTGTTTTCATTTGCTGTGCTCTCTGTTTTGATTGCTGCTTTTGAGGAATTGTAATTCCATTTTAAAAACGATCGTGTGTTAAGCTGGTGAGTTACTGCATGAAAGAGGCAGTGCCCATCGGCCATGGTAGGAAGCGGCCTTATTATATATGATCGTTTTAATTCATCCATTCTGGTACTGACGAGTGAGCACATGGAGCTTGGGTCATATTTAGGCTGACTTTCAGCATTATTAGACAGGAGTTTTTTGGATTTCTCGTAATTCCTGGTTTTGAATTAGCAGGTTGTGGCCAATTTTGGCTGTGGGAGCGACTGAGAAATGAGGGGCGCTCTTGTCATTTCCACTTTCTTGGTGGTGGTTCTGTATGCGGATGGGCTGTGAATTTTCCATCAAATTTCGACTGAGATCTTGCTGCAATTTTTCTTTTCGTATTGATTTCACTGCTTCCGAGTACGTGGTTGGATGTTGGTGATTTGTACTCGTTTTTGAGATAGGTATATGTCGATCTCTGTGTTCGCGTCAGATAATAACGAAAACCTATTTTTTGTAGGTACTGTGCAGTATTCAGAGATCGAGGGAGGAAAATGTTCATCATCAGTAGGCATGCAATGGTTAGGGTTGCTAGAGATTTCTTTTGAAAAAGCTAGCAATCGAGTGGAATTTTTCAATTCATTTTGGTGTTTTCCGTTGATGTTGGAACATTCAGTTTTGTCATTTAAGCCATTGGAGTTTATGATACACGAGCTAGATTGTAAAGGGAGAATTTAGTAACACTGTTGGCACTATCCTTATATTGAAAAATCGCAGTAGGTATATTGTCTGCAAGGGCTATGAGCTGTGAATGCATCTTCCCCGTGGCGTTTCTGAAACAGGCTTGCAAGTGAGTTACGCATTTATTCATATTTCCAACGATTCGATTTTTATTTCCGCCAACGTAACACATGATCCCATCGATGTTCTACTCACCGGATCTTTTCCAGATAAACCTTGCCACTTATGAAATACAGAAGTTCACCCCCCTTGTAACAATTGAAATAGTGCACCGATTTACTTCAAATTATTCTCAAAAGAAGTATTGAAACATTCTTTCGCGTTAATCGTTTAATGTTTTAATCTTTCTTTTGATAGTAATTTGAAGTCGATAGGTGCAATATTTCGAAAGTTACAATTGGGTGAAATTATGCGTTGCATGAGTAGCGGGGCTTATCTGGAAAAGATCCCATTGACCTGCGCGTTTATTTCATGATTCCATTGAATATGTTTGACTCCTAGCAAGTTGTGATAGCTTCAAATAACTTTGCAAGCGACGCGACGACGTTACTGACGGGTTAATTTATTTGCAAGACCGTCGCGACGGGTTAATTAACTCATTCAAAATTTTCAGTAGCACGTGTAGAGCAAAACTCAGGTGGTATGCACCTGGACAGCTCCTTATATCATGGAAAACCTGCATGTTATTTTTTTGGGCCCTATATTCCCTTCAAATACAATGTTGCTTGAACACTACTAATAAATTTTTGCGGTGCATCATTGGTTCTCAGATGGAAAATACCGGATAAAAATTTGGCTGCTTGGAATGTTGGCGTATGGATGAAACTTACTACCAAGCGGTCGGTAGCAGTCTTTGGTTGTTAGCCTGATGCGGTTTAGTTCATTATTAATTATATCAATAAAAAAACAGCGTGAGAATTCCTGACACCGCCATGTCTTTTTCGAAATTTATGTTCTAAATCATTTGCAAAAAATTGTTCCATTTATTAGAAACGCGCATTCATTTGCATAAAAATTTTCTAAAATACATCGCCTTCCCCTGATGATGGTCATAGCAAATTGAGACGAAAACTCAGAGAGACAAACTGTTTCGTTGCTCAAATAGAAAGCATTGAAATTCACTAAATGTTTTACGTTCTTTAAAAATTACAGAAAAACACCTACACAAAAGTCTGTAAGTTGCAAAAAACGTATGTAAAATGTTAGATGCAAACTTGTAAACCCATGCCTAATCGTTTTCGAGAGCGTTCCTTTGGTGTTCTTTGGTGTTCGATTCCGAAGAAAAATTCAGAAAAATGTACTGCTGAGCTCATTGCACTTTTTGATCATTTCAACACATTCGGGACATGAATTTAACCTAATTGCGAGTGACTCTCGAGATATGAATTGCAGATATGTACATGAATGCGCATTTACGTGTATGTATTGTGAATGAAATAATAAAAAAAAGTGTTGTCAATATAACCGCAATTCACTATTTTGGCTTGCATTATCCTTACTACGCCCAGAAACTTTTATAACTTAAGCATGAAAATTAGACCTTGAATACAAACGAGTGTCACAGTCAAGGAAGTTGGATTCATAGAACCGGCATCGCTATCTTTTGCCAGTCAAGTTAGTGAAGCCACTTCTGCCGTCCCAAGCCCCGCCCACCCGGCATTTGGCCCCAGTTGTGGAGGTGGTGTGGCAGTGGAGGTGTACCACCACCTCCATCATCAGCGACTGAGACCGCGCTGTGAAATGGCTGACTTGCGCTACTCTGTGCTATACGTATTTTTTCTTAGGTTACGGCTAGACTGAACACGTTGGCGCTGACGCGTGCGTTCGCTTCACGCTGTCTCACGCTTTCATTTGAATGGAGGTGGCTACACTGCACGCTGATGCGCGCGTTCTTCGAGAAGCATCGGTGGCAGGGTTGCCGATTTAGCCCGAGCCCTTTTCAATATCTTTTAGTCTTTAAAATTTTAAATTTATCCCTGGCGGGTTTTTAAACCCCTTTTGTACTAGTTCAACTCTATTTAGTCTGTTTTGTTTATTTTCTATAAAAATTTAGAGTTGAAGATACGTACCGAGTACTGATAAGAAAATCTCTGTAAAAGTTCAATAGCTAGCATATTTAGAGCATTTTATACACAATTTTTGTCTCTATGAATAGTATCTACTCAAAATTATCAAAACTTCATTGCATCATTTAGTTAGAATCAAGTTCATTGCTCGTTAAAACTCCAATGGTTTGATCTGACAGAAGAGATGAGAGAGTAACTTATTCTGTTCTATTTGGTGGCAGTTTGGCATGAAACAGTGACAGTAACATTGTGTGTGGTAATTTCACTTGATTTATTGTAGGACTTTGTTCAAAGTCTTCAGTTTTGACATTATTTTAGCATAATATTCTTCTTTTGATCTGCGTTCGACAAAATTAAACCATCATGGAAAAAGAGGACACGCAAAAGTTCAGAAGCAAGTGGCTGAATAATCCAAGGAATAACGATTGGTCGCAGCGAATTGAAGGCGACAGTGCAAAATGTCGTCGTAAGAATTGCAAATGTGTAATATCTGCTATAATATATGACATAAATAAACATATATCTACTGAAAAACATAAGACAGCTACGAAACCTTTCGGCGCTCAGCGGTCTATTCTACTTTCTTTTGTTAAAGTGGAAAATAATGACACCAAAAGAGTCGAGTGTAAACTTGCTTATTTCCTTGCTTGCCATGGTGCCATTTTTCAGTCAGAACA
The DNA here is from genome assembly GCA_014220935.1 of Platorchestia sp. MABIK. Lineage (NCBI taxonomy): Eukaryota > Metazoa > Arthropoda > Malacostraca > Amphipoda > Talitridae > Platorchestia > Platorchestia sp. MABIK. Next base: position 19,135 of record JACJUY010004604.1, on the reverse strand, counting down.
TTTAGGTAATGTTCGCAAAGCCCCCTTTTCTGTTAGTACAAGTTGCAACGACTTGAAACTTCACCGTACCAAGTGCACAGGTATAATTTGTAATGTTCTGGCTTCCTATTTTCAACAAGATATAGTCGATGATATTGGTGTTGGCTGTTTTAGCATGATAATTGATGAAAGCAATGATTTTTCAACTAAGAAATTATTGGGCTCGACTATTAGATATTTCTCGAAATCGAGACACGATATTGTAGCTAGTCTGTTGGATTTAATTCGATTGAATGCAAGCAATGCTGTGGCTATTTGCAATGCAATTAAATCAAATCTGAAAGGAAATATTTTGAGGTTTGAAAATCTTGTTGGCATTAGCAGTGACAACGCATCAGTAATGATTGGAAAACGCACTGGAGTGCATGCTCAGCTGAAACAGAAACACCTAACTCAATTCTCACCAAGTGTGTATGCCATCCTGTCCAATTTGCTGTTCCAAGTTCAGTTGTACAAGCACTTCCTCGACATTTGGAGTTCCTCTCATCAAAGAATCTTACAAATGGTTTGTCCATTCATCTCTGAGGCGAAACAAATACGATGTAATTTATGGAACACTGAAGGATGATAAACTGCCTTTGAAATTAATTGAGTAGCCAAACTAGATGGTTATTAATTGCCCAAGCAGTTTATCGACTCCACGATCAGTGGATTGAATTGAAGACCCATTTGAAATAACAAAATCTCAAAAACGTTGCTACAATTCTGAACAATTGTTCTCAATGTTTTGTGATGAATGAAACTATCTTTACTTATCTTTTTTTAAACCAATTTTTGTTGAGGTTAGCAGAACGAATAAACTGTTTAAGTTATTGAATAATTTGCAACAATTAATTTGCTCTCATGCTTCATAGATTGTAATTTTTGGCACAACAATTGATGAAAATATAAACATCAGAGATAAGTTAAATGGAATTTAAATTTAGGTTCCATGTTTGAAACAGAATTTACCAAAGCAAGTATCAAAGACGATGAAAAGAAATACATTCGGCAATGAAGCATCAATTTCTTAATAGAGCTAATAAAATTACGATCGCGTCTTCCTTACAATTACATAATTTTGAAGCCAATGTCAGAATTAAGTATCAAGTCTTGCTTGAATCATATAAAACCAAATATAATTCCATTGGCAAGAATGTTAATCTCCAATCGCTCAGACCTTACTAAACTAGATTTTCAGAGATATGTCACGAGATGAGTGCGGTCCTCCCCCTCATTAATTTACATTAACAAGGAGACCGGATTCTCGGTAATGAGGGATTGGCATACCTCCATGAAATCATAAAATACACAAAATACAGGCAACCCAAAAATACACGAATAATTGAATTAAAAGAAAAGGTACGTTACATACATTAAAATAAGGACGGTACTCACCAATGTGAAGAAATACCACTTACGTAAGCGCTGATCTATGCGCATCTGTAACGCTGAGAGATGTTGCTTCCGATATTGGGTATGTATAATATACACCACGGGAATTTCGCATGGGTTTATGATTATGGCAGTGAGTTATCCAACACGTTTAGGAGGCTAGCACACAATGGACATGTTAGGATACATCTTGCAATATCAACTCCTTAGGCTTATCACCCTTTTCTACGCCCTAATCCCCACTAACAGAATTGGATGGCCGGCCAGCCCTTTTTTACGTTAGGTACGCTTCTAGACATGATAGAAATAAAAACTATTTTGTTATCACGTTTCCAACAGCACAAACACAGTCATAGCTTCAAATCACACGTGCATTCTCAAGTACAGCTTCAGTTCAATTCCTCTGAATTATTCACAGTTCAGTAAAGAATCTTTTTATGCTTGTATGACAGCGTCTCGTAAATTTTCTTCAAGTTGAAATGGAACACGAAGAGATGACTTTCTATGGAGAACTGCCCAGAACAGAGTAACCGCCCTCCTGCAAGGATACCAATTGACCCATTACTTCTCATTGAACTTACTCAACAGATTTGAATCTTTACTTCAATGAATGCCATTAACTTTATATATCACTTATTTCAAAATATCTCTTGTAAAAAAGCAAAAACAAAGCTAATCCTCACCCGCCCAATACACGTTTTGATTTTTTATCTCTCTGATATAACGTCTCGACCACGTAGGTCGTATGTGAGACTTCTCTTCTCTGAAAAATGGAAAAGATGTATGCAAAATTAAATTCTGAAAAGTATGATTCCGCTATACGTATTTCCAGAGTGTATTTTTCAGTAAAACTCGATTTCACCACATCCTATCTGTTACAAAACACGTACTTCTTTCTCCGACGGTTCTCGACGCTAGACTGAAAACTTATCCCTGAGCTAACATGCAAGCCTGCCTGAGGGCTGCCTTTTACATAGGTGCACGCCTACAATTTCTCTCTGATTGGCGGCTCTCCACTTCGAAAATCTCTCCTAGGGTACTCTGACCATTATATTGGCTGTAAGCCCTCTGATGAGAACGTATAGCCAACTCCGCCCTCTTTCAGGAACACTGGCGATCTTTCTCCGTGAAATTTGGCTCTACATCTTAGGCACAGAGTTCACATCAGCATTGTTCCGTAACGTGTGCGAAAAATTGAAGACAAAATATCACAACACCTCAGCGTATCATCCCCAAGCAAATGGGATGACGGAACGTCACAACAAGAACATCAAAACAGTTCGGTCTCATCTCGCAGCCAGCGATCGGTCATCGTGGCATGATGCTTTGCCTTGGACATGCTTAGCTTTAAACACCAGCAATCAGAGTGTCATTGAAGAAATTCCGTACCACTTGTTCTTTGGCAGGGATGCCGAAATTCCTATCATTGACTGGTTGAAAGCCCCACGCATGGATTACTCTCTAGGTGAAAATTATAGTGCTGAGGTAAGCTCACGACTCCACAATGCGTTCAACATTGTGAAGGCAAAATCTAAAGCATCACACGACAAATCAGTGCAGTTAAAAGAGCGCAGTGTGAAGAGCAGTCAGGTGCAAGTTGGGGACATTGTCTTGTTGCACAATCCAACGGGAAAGGCTGAAGTTGCAAACGCCTGGCCTACTGACTGGATTGGTTCCTACCGAATTACAGAGAAAGGAGAGACGAATTGGCGAATTAAGGCGCTCTAAAGTAACCGCGAAGACAGAGTTCACCTGGATAGATTGAAAGTCGCACACCTTAGAGGTGAAGCGTATCCCTGCAACCATGATGCCGCGGCTGAGCTAGAGGCTGAATACGAGGCAATCGACAGCGAGGATGAAGATGTGACAGAAAACGCTGTGAGGGAACAGGCTGCGTCGGTAACTCAGCGAAAATTTAACTTACGTTCTAGGTGTAGGTGAACCGGCGACAAAAACGATGATCTGCAATGAACTGAGTTTCATGAATTTCCTTGAGTTTGTGGGATGAGTTTTGCGTTTAACTTTATGTGTTCTTTTCCTATGTTTTAATTATATTTAAATATATTGTCAGTAGGACTGTTTTCTAGCAGTGTGTTACTTTAATTTTCACTCGCAAGAGTGAGATGTGTTCTTCATTAGGAGTATGATTTCTAACTTCATGTAAACCTTCATTTTCGCTCGCAGGAGGTCTTGTTAAATACGAGATGCTTGTACGAGTGAGCTTATCTTATTCTATACTTTCTATTTCATTTCCATTCTTGCCAAGGGAAGAAAAAATAAATTTTTCATTAGGTTAATTTAATGTTTCTTTACAGGAGTAGTTGGTTGCGCTTAGGAGTATATGTTTGTAATGGCGTAGATTTCTTCGCAAGGGGAAAAGATGTGTTGCATTAGATTACGAGTAGCGTTTTCCTTTTTCTGTAGTGTTAAATTTTCTGGGTTTACGTCTTTCTCTCGCTCTCAAGGAATATCGTAGAATACGAGTTCCTTGAAGGAGCAGATCTGGCCTTACTCTGTAGGCTTTTGTGCGTCTCTGCTCTTCAGACTTAAGGAATTAATTTTCTTAGTGGGTTAGTGTAAAAGGTACTTCAGCACAGAAATAGGCTAACACATTGGGTAACACAATGTGTGTAAACACATTGCGCTGAGAACAGTGAGACTGCGTTCGTTTAAGGAACAAGTCCGTTTATACCCGCGCTGTTCATTGCAACGAAGAACAAGCTGCACCGATACAACGTAAAGAAGCATCGAGTTTACAATTGGAATCATCTAAAATTGAATAAACTCAAGCGTTTCATTGAGAGTCGTCGACTGCGACTGTGTAGCTGGAAATTCGAGATCATCTTTCAAAGGCATTCGGAAAGCCGCAACTAATTGCTTTGGCGATGTGGTCGACCGTGAGCGGATGACGCTAGCGTCTGCGGACACAAGAGCAAAGAAAAGCTCTCGAGTGCTTGGTACTCAATGCATCCGAGTTGAATAATATCACAAAGCAAACGAAGCGTCAACTTCAAGGATGGAAGCAGAAATTAAAAATTTATTCCGATAATTTAGGTAGGTCGCCATGATGTACTAGCGTTCAAAAATGCTTTTATGTGATTGTGCATTGAAATAAAATTTCAGTAATATGAATCTTGCGTCGTAACATTAATGCTCAGTATGACTTTCTGAAACGCGAATGCAATTTTTCTGTAAAGCTACTAATTAGGTAAATATTCCCATCTGGATACTGAAGCTATATTTTACGGCATCTTTATTCACAAGTGAAATAGAACATAAAGAGATAGCGTCGGATGTAATTCGAATGAGACGGCCGATCTTCGAAAAACATTAACCCTCGGATTTCTCGCGCGTACAGGAGCATTGTCTCGTATAAAATGGACCGATTTAGTTTGACGAAAATGAACGGCATCTCGCATCTAACAGAAATTGATGTCGATATAATGGAATGTCAACACGGAATTCTCCAGGATATCATCTCGGACTGTTCAGGATATTATCTCGAATCTTCTGGATATCACCTCGGATTTATGTGTGTCACATCGGATTATCTACGCATCGTCTCTCATTCATCAGTGGATTAACGCCAGTTCATGAAAAGCTAATTTCGTCAGATCAACGAATCACTTTAATGAACAATCTAACGTTGAAAAATGAGATTGAAGGAGCGTCTAGGAAACAAGCGAAGCGCATTGCATTAACATGGTTGAGTGGTGATTTGAATCGGAAAAACGATCCATCTAACAGAACGAAATCGTGCGGTTAATGTGAAGTGTGAAAATTTATGAAATGTATTATCGGAATAATAATTGCACTTCCTCCTGCAAATAAGTGACCAGCATTAACGCGTGTATGAAGCCATAAAAATGCTACGGAAAAGCATAGGAAATGATGGAGAAATTCAGCGAAAACAAAACAGAAGTCGACGAGTCAATTATGTGAACCATGGACATCGCATCTTCAGAACGGAAACAACAGAGAGCGAAATTGCTGGAACCAGATCTTCATTGTTTAGGGTGTCTGAAGTTCGTAGAGAATTTGCTCTGGAAATTTTGAGCACGAAATCACGTTTGAGTGATGACATATTTTTGGATGTATTTTCAATTCGGCGGAACACTGACACATCGGTTACATTAATGCAAAACGATATATCGGTTGGTGGCAAGTTGTTATCGATATGTGAAGAGTTTTTGGCTGGACGAAGGCAGAGAGTGGTGGTTGACGGAGTGGCGGGTAACTGGTGTGAGGTTGTCTCAGGTGTGCCCCAGGGGAGTGTACTTGGTCCTCTCTTGTTTGTTTTGTACACCAGTGAGATGTTTGATCTTGTGCGAAGTAATTTTATTGCTTATGCTGATGACTCGTCATTGGTCGCCGTTGTGCCCGGTCCCATGTTGCGTCCAGCGGTGGTGGAAGACATGATTGCAGATTTGTTACGCATCAACGAATGGTGCTTGAGGTGGAATATGATACTTAATTCTAGTAAGTCAAAGGCGCTCATAGTGAGTAGATCCAGGACCAGCGAGCCCCCGTTCGGTGAGCTAGTCATAGGTCGGGGAGTTATTGAAGTTTACCCTGAACTTGATTTCCTTGGTGTGCGGTTTGACGGGAGGCTCACATTTGAGGCTCATGTGCGGAGGGTAGTCTCACAGGTCTCCAAAAGGCTTGGGATCCTGAGGGTAATTGGTGGAATTTATCAGGACCCTCAGTTGGTGCGGAGAGGCTTCAGTGCCTTTTTTCTTCCTCTGCTCATGTATTGTTCGCCTGTTTGGTGCTCTGCGGCAGATTGCCACCTGCGTCTCTTGGATCGCATTGTAAGATCTGCATCAGCGCTATGTCCGGGTTTGGTGCTGCCGTCTCTGGCGCACAGAAGGCTAGTTGCCNGAGTTGATGCTGGCGGGGTTTCCTATGTGAAATCTATGGATCCACGATCCGTCCCGTTGGGGTTGCTCCGCTTGATTTAATAATTATAATAATAATAATTTATTATGGTATGGCTTTGCCATCGAAGTATCATTTAATAATGGATTAAAATACCCTATGCTTCATTGTACACTTAAACGTCTCAGCAGTCTTAAAAGACACATATTATACGAGTTAGACCAAATGAGAGCACAGTTACTGCGATTCTACCGTGTCATAATGTATCGTTCGTTTGTCTCGATGTATTGTTTACAATGCAAATCTCTTTAGTTTATATTATAAATATGTTGTTCATTCGAACAATTAACACATTCTTTTTAATATCAAGTGAATGAAAGTATTCTAACAGGTTCTTTATAATATGAATTAAATTAATGTAATCAAGTGCTGAAGCGTTCTGTAAGATGCCTTTTATGTATATTGACGCCAAATGAATTCGATTAATTTACTTTTAAAACTTTAGTGCAAAACCTTATTGTGCTCAAATCAATTATTTACTAGTTACTTCCCTCTCGTTTAATATCATACTATTTTTGTCGCAAAGTGCAAAGTAAAGAAACCTCGATGCTTTCATTGAAGATGCGATAAATAAAATTTGACGCTAACACACGAAGTGATGAATGTTCAAAATTTCATCACAAATGTTTCACCTTTTTAGTTTTCCTCAGGAAATAGTCCCCCATCACCTGTCATATACGACATACAAGCAAGGAAGCATACAAGTATGATGCTTCATCAATACCGATTTTATTCCCGCTGCTCAGGCGATGAGATAGTTTTTAAATGAATATTAATGCTCGTGTCCACACTATTTAATGCTACCAAGTTAGTTATTTTTTGTTTTTACGTGTCAACTATGATATATTGGACGATATTTAATGTAATTTTCAAAACATCTTGCTTAAGTAATGAAAAATACATTATAAATGGAAGACAATTGCATGTAGTAATATTTATTTGGATATGTGATACATGTTTTCATTATTTATTATGAATTTAATTACGATCGTTCATTCAACATCTCAACTTTCCGAAATATTTTTAGTTCTTCCGGTGTTTGAATAAAAATGAATTCATTAACCATTTCTTACTGCAAAATTTCAATCGGTAAAATTCTTTACATCTGTCAATCTATAAAATGCAACGTTTGAATGAGAAAATATCATCATCTTCAGGCTGAAAATTTAAGTTAATCAAATTTTTATTTAAGTAAATCATATTCATTTAACCAGTCATGAAACTCGGTGCGGCTTCCAATAGCAATTTCAATGCACATTACATTTTGCTGATCCTAACCGTTCACCGGTAAAGGCAGGAATTTAAAGCCATCGGGTAATTCAACACCTTCCATATTGAACATAAGCTCGCACTCTACATTGCCATTTCTAAATCACGACTGGGGATTTTTTGTAAGCAAGGACGTAACCCAACTGCATTGCGATATCTGGCAACTCATTCTAGTTAGACGATAGAATGACTTCTGGCAATGAGGTCAACTTTGGACCAGTTCACATGACGCACCCTATACGCCCACGGACGCTGCAACACGCGCACACAGAGTGGAACAACTTTGACGTGGATGCAACCGGGTGGCACCCACGTCAAAGTTGCTACTCTCAGTGTGCGTGTGTTGTATTTATTAGTATTTATTTTAGGTAACGCTTTTCCATGCCTTTTATGTCTTTTCTCAACTTTCCAGAACACAGGTATTGATACACTTGTAATCAAGATGGAGATTTAATCAATTAAATGCGCATTACAATCCTAATGAATAATTGTTCCTGTTACATAATGGTACTAATACAAGATATCGCTTTCTGTATTGAAATAGACCTACATTGACCTACGACCTGAGGACATTGGGATTAATTAACAATGCGAAGCTAATTATGACATGAGAACTCTTCTTATAGAGAGAGATGTTAAGTCCCTCGGATGTCGAGATGGGAATGCCAGGGGTGCCATTCTGGGATGACGGCCAGGTATGTTCGGTGTAGCGGTAGACGCTTAACTGTTGATATTCTCAGTCAATAAAGCTGGCTTACGTTGATATAAGTATTCCACATGTTGAAATCACTTCACGACGATAGTTCTATTATGTTATGTTTGTAATACCAGCGCCAGCCCCGCAGGGTGCGGCTAAAGAGATTGGAACGACACACCTCTTGCTTATGTGGTGACGCCAGCCTCACTGACTGCCTTCCCTCGGCTGCTGCTGGGCGTCACCAACCGCAAGCTGGAACTTCGATCAAGCGTCGCTCTATAAATATGAAAATCATTCTAACGTATATGGAAATATGCCTAACTGAATCAATAATATGTACATGAGTTCCCATGATGAAATACTTACTAAATATATAAGAAATATTCCTATAAATAGAAGAATTACATATTAAGGATAACTCGAATGGAAGTAAGCTGCAANTCTTGGAGATTCGAATTGAATACGAGGGCCAGTCGCAACATTCAATGTAATCCATAGCACAAAAAATTCTGGACGCTGGATATGACGAAATCATATCAATTCTCCTGGGTTTAACGAACGTGACTCGACCTCCTGGTCGAGTATCTTTTATTACCATCTCCAGAGGCTCTCACGTGCTGTTACTGGAGTTGAGTCGTTTATCTCTCGAACCCTGGCGCAACTTGCTAGAAGAGAAGAACAGATAACGAACGAGATTTGCCTACTAGCAGGCTCTGAAACTATGAATCCCTATAAAGCCCTGAATGCAGTAAATCCTCGGCGAATTATCGTTGCCCACATCCCAGGGCGAATTCATCTCTCGCCGTTGAAGAGGTTATCCTAGGAATAACCTGAGAGGTGAAAACCCTTCTGAGAGCTGAAAAACTCCCTAAACATCTCCATGCGCTTGCAGGAGCTGTCTTACGTTCTTCCTCTGCGTGCATTTGAAAGCGAAAGCTTCATGAGGCTTTATTTGAAGAGGTTTAGTTGGTCACCTTAGACAGGTCCCTAGTTACCATCCGCAGACTCGAAGTGTTGTAGATTCCTTTTTCATTTTATTGCGTCGTTGTGCTGCTGCTTTGTCGATCAATCAATCAGTGTCAATATCCATCATAAGCCAATCAGATGCCAGTATCAATATCCATAACAGGCCAAGCATTTGCCAGTATGTTGAAGTTTCTGCTGCAGTGGCGCGCCACGTTTTCTATGCGGGATCCATTCCGGGACGTCTGAAGAATTTTCCTTCGAAGTTGTGTTCCGAGGAGTCACCTGAAGCTCAAGCGTGGGTCATGTGTGTGTGAGGGTGTGTTTGTGAGTGCATGCGTAGATACGTACATGAGTGAGCGTATTCGTCTGGATGTGTACGGCTGGTCTCGGTGAGACTGAAGGTGTCGGAGTGTTGACGTGTGCGTTCACACAGACGTTTATGTGTTCACGAGCGTGTCTGTGCTCACGCTTGGGTGCGTTCACGTTAGCGTGTGTATGCGTGAATGTGTGTGTGTGAATGAAGTTGTGCAGGCGTCTGCCGAGCATGCTGTTGAAGTACGTTGTTGTACGAGGCGATGTCGGTATCCAGGCTTGGCGATTTTCTCTGTTGTGTAGTCCTGAGTGGTGGCGATTTTCTCCACAGTGCCAGCTTCTTTCCGCGAAGTCGTTGCGGCACCGACAGCAGAGATTCTGAAAGACCCGGAATCATGAGGATCCATTTTTTATTTCTTATATCTTTTCCCGGCACATTTTCTCTGAGCGTCTCAAGTCATCCAGCTTCACATTGCAACCCATTTAACATCTCTCAGTCGTTTACAATATTTGAATGCAAATTTAACTATTGATTGATACATGATTTTGAATGCAAATTAAATGCTTACGAATTAAAATTAGATTGAACGTTTTAAGACATATTTGACGCAAAAAGCTCAGGAAATCGCACGGGATAATCGCTAAAAGTATCTTAAATCTAAACATCCTTTCGAAATGTAAAATTTTGACATAACAAAATCAATTAGTTACTTCAATAATATTCGTGGAATTAATAGGTGAAAACATGATCATCGTTAATTACAAATTACAACTCGATTTCATATGAAATTCTATCGGGTTTAACATTCGTTCACTAAATTTACTCAGTATAAATTTTTTTAGAAAGATTAACGTTGTAGTGAATACAATCGCCTAAATGTTGCGATAAAATTTTCTTAAAAACAATACATATCTCGTTTTAAATGGGTTCACAAATAAACGTTGCATAATATTTCTTAATACACAGTTGTTGAAAATTACACAGCTACAAAATTTTCTAATACTTCATACGCAAAATGAAATTTTGTTCGACATGGATTATAAACTAATTTCTTACACATAAGCAATCCTAATCTACTCAAACTTATGAAAGTGAAATGTTAATCTCGCATCAAGTAAGCCCATTATTGTGTAGCACTCTGGTTGGCTCTATGGACGTCACCATTTTAAGTCAGGTGGCTTAGCCCGCGAAAACTCAAAGTCGTGCGTGCGTGCGGCTGGCTATCAAAGTTACACTGTTATTCGTTGATCGGCAGGACATTTTACAATTTATGCAAATCTGTGTTTAGAAAAGTTGAGATAGTTCCCTTTTTTTATGCATGGTTTATTTGATTTACATCAAGTTATTTTAAGCACGAGCGGGGTCATTTGATAGTGAAGTATCAATTTTTTTATATACGGAGGCAGTGAATAAGGGAATTTCATACTTTTACGAATAAAAATCTAATCCCACCGCTGCCACCATTTTATGTCGTGATCCACTTCTCTGTCAGCACTTCGTTGTGAATTACGTGGATCGTCCGCTGAGATGTTCAGTTTAGATTGCAATTGTTGTGATATGTGGAGTACATCACTTTCATTTATTTTAATAATAAGGCGTGACTTATGTCCTCGCCATGAT
>JACJUY010004603.1:53109-63294 GCA_014220935.1 Platorchestia sp. MABIK | reverse complement strand
CAAACACCAGCGGTCGTTGTCATAACTTATTACATTGATTTAATGCAGGTTAACTTTGGTATTCCGCTATAGTATCCACTTACTAAGTACTTGTAGTGGTTATAATGCAGTGATTAATAATAACTGTAAAGCCAACAGATAGGTTAATAAACCTCAGTAGTACTACATAGTTAAAAAATTGGCGCGAATGGCAACTTCATGTAGCAACTCGGAGGTGGAGGGAGAGGGGAGGGCGGGGTCGAAATCCTGCGGTATTGGACCCAGTGCAGCCAGGTTACTGGTCAAACGAATTTTAAACACTTCTTTTTGCATTCTCACCCCTCAGGGGATACAACTATTGTATCTATGGGAATTAGCGCTCCCAGGGGGAAAGTGTGAGGGCCTGAGCTGAGAGTTAGGTAGGCCATCTTTTTGTTGAAATAAAATGTTTTTGTTATGTTGGGGACCATCTTTTTTCGGTTCACTGCTGTCCTATTTTTCAGCACCTATTACTTTCTTCTTCAACTTTGATCTTCTTTCATGCACTTCTTTCTCAACTTTCTGTTTCTATGTCCTTTCTGTTCTGCATAGATTCCGCGTTACCTTACCTTAACACTATATGGTGCCTTCCTTCTTCCTCTCTTTGGATCGTATTTGTTACAGATAGGGAGGCTTAAACTAAATAATTATATAATCTAATTTTTTCGCATTATCAATTAAAAATATCAAAGCAATATGGTGAACTTCAACAGAGAAAGCTCCAAATAAAATTTCTATTTGTAAAAATAAGCCGATTGCGTATTCTGGATTCCATAATGCAAGTAAAAGGGAATTGAATTACCACAGAAAAATAACGCAATAGAAAAATTCCTTGTATTTCTTAAGCTTTATCCTTGTTGCTTTCAAAGCTATCGATTAGGAGAGGGGGTCACACTGACGGACGCGGCTCTTATTACTAAAGTGATATACAAAAATATAGGTGTACTAGTGTGCACGGCCAGTCAAAAATGACGGGATTCAATACATTTCTTGAACAAATTTTCCACACGTGGATGACAAGCAAACATCTTAACAGAACCGAGATAAAAAATAATCTTGTACTTGTGCACTGGTGGAACTCGCATCACAGATACGGTCATTATATCTATCCTTATGAGCCTGAGAGAGAAATAGAAGAAGCGGAATCCAAACAAATAACCCAAGGGTATTATTAGGCAGTAGTAGGACCCTTGACAATTCCACGGAAAATGTTTTCGTTAAGATAGTGCTAGTTATAGTGCACTTGTATAATGAAGATGAGTGAATTAATTTCCAGTGAACTGAAAAAAGACTGCCAGTGCTAATTTCTTCCTATCTATTCTTAAGAACATGACACGAAACATATAAATAAATGAATAAATATATTAATCATCACTATCACTATTATAAAAGTAGCCGCGTCCGTCCCTCCGTCCGTGTGACCCCCTCTTGATTATGGTATCCACAATACGCAATCGGCTTATTTTTAGAATAGAAATTTTCTATGTAGTTTTCTCTGTTGAAATTCATCAGGTCGCTTTGATATTTTTAATTCATAATGCAAAAAGAGATGTTTTAAATTCATTCGACCAGTAACCTGGCTACCACTGGGTATAAGGCCCAAGATTTTGGAACTTGAGTAATTGTTTTCGAAATTGTGATTTTCTTGAAAAGCTTTTAAGAGATAATAGACGACATTTCAGAATAAAATTCCGGAAAAGAGGCCACCATGGATAGAAACACGCCCAACCGTGAGAGAGAAGCAGCAAGACTTCGACAGCACGAAAGAAATGTGTCCAGCCGCAAGAGAGAAGTAGCAAGACTTCGACAGCAAGAAAAACGCCGAAGACGATCGAATGAACAACGCAAAATGGCAAGATGAAGCAGTGATGTTCGCCAACGAGAACTACTCCTTCTTCACTTCAAATAAATCCTAGTCAAGTTCAAATTAATCCAAGTCAAGTTCAAATTAATCCAACCTTAAGGGGGCCCTCCGAGGCCCCTGCCAGGCCCCCGTCGGTCCGATGAGCATTTTTCATGTTTTTGTTGAAAAAGGACCCTTAGGTGGTGGACTATTCGGTCCTAAACTTTTATGGCGATACGGACACTAGATCGCCCCCCCCCAGTGGGATGTAAGGGGACCAAAAATTCCGCATTTTCGACCCCATTTTGACCTCATATAAAAAGAAAACAAAATGTAAACTAGAATATTTTATACTGTAACTTTGTTTGCAATGCTGCAAGGATTCTAAAACTGTCTTTGGTTTTGTTTTAGCATAAAAACTCAATGACTTATATTCTTTTGAAATTTTAATATAAATGAACTAAAAAACCAATATGTCAAATTTTTTCAAAAACTAAGACCTGAATCGAAAAGATACATAGATGAAATTGTGTTTCTTTTGAAAAGTTACATATTATAGTCAAATTTCAAAAGAATCAGACTACAAATATAAAGTTTCATAATTTGTATAAAAATGTTTATTTTTTTATTTTAAATTTTTTTTTTCGAAGTACAAATCACAGTGTGAATATGAAGTTATGTATCGAGATAATCGAAATAAAAATGAAAACAGCATTCAATTACATAAATTATCCTCATATTACACTTCAACAAAAAATTTGTTTTTTTGCTTATACTCAAAACATCTAATTTTCAACATTCAAAACAATAGAAGTCATTGAGTTTTTATGCTAGGAAGAAAACAAAAACAGTTTTAGAATCCTTGGAACATTTCTAACAAAGTTATATTGCCCCTTTTTCCATTTTTCCATTTAATTTTTTTTATCATAGCTCATATCCAAAATTTTTTTTTTTTATATATTGGTCAAATATCACATATATGTAACATAAAAAAATGTAAATACAAAATGTCAGAATATATCTTTGTTAGAAATGTTTCAAGGATTCCAAAACTGTCTTTGAATTTGTTCTAGCATAAAAAATCAATGACCTACATTCTTTTGAAAAAGGTATAAAAATGATCCAAAAAACTAATATTTCAAATTTTTCGGAAAAACTAATGCCTAAATCAAAAAGTTTTATAAGGTCAAATATGTTTGTCTTGCAAAAATACATATACTGACCAAAAATCAGACCAATCGGATCAAAAAAACTTGTTTTCCGGAGGACCCCCTTAAGCTGAGTTAAAAATTGACTTAATCACTTGTTAATTAGAGCTTTTTTTGTGTTAAATCTGTTTCAATTGGATGTGATGAGCAAGAATAACGTTTTTCCTTTCAGCAAGGAATACATTAAATTTCTGCAGGATAAAAACAAGCTGTCGTAAAATGTGGCAAGTTTCCAGCATCAGGAGGCAGAGTGTGATTCAGATCTTTGAGCGGAGTAACAGATAGAAGTCAATCATAAAAAATTCGAATTATACTACACATTAAAGTTGTTTTACAATTTTACATTAATGGTAGTAAGCATCCATCCAAATATTTACGTTCAAAGGCAATTTTATGTTACACATACACATAGTAGTATCTAGGATTTATTTACATTCAAATAAAGATTTATATGCGTGAAATTCCACTTCATCACATATACGAAATCATTTATGGGCGCACCTATAAACGACTACCATTGGACGATATGTAGATTTAACCTTTAAAAGAAATATAGCAACGAAGTCTGTTTTCGCTTGTTTTAACTATTTTTGTTAAACAAGTTACAATTTGTTTCATCAACAGAGATGATATATTTGCCTTGGCCTATTCATTTGAAGGGATGGCACAATTTTTATTGCTAAAGCAGGATTATATCTGTGTTGTACTCCCAGTCCCAATTTTATCGTCGGCGTAACGGTAATTGTGATCGGTTTGCATCGTTTATCGAAGTATTCCGACAGTATACATATTACCGATGATCAACGGTAGCATTGGACGCTAAAATGCCTGCCGACGATGATGACTGTTATTTACCCTCGATTTCTGATTCCTACCGTAGAAATACGACGGTAAAACTACTGTTGTTTTTCAGACTATACTACATAATTTGATATTAACGGCTATGATAGATAGCCCATGTCTAAGTTGAATCAAAGACAAGTCAGATAAACGCATGTTATGTATTACTCGTGGTCAAATGAAATTACATAAATTAGTTTACGTAACCTTCACATGATGTAATTTAAGCTCTAGTTCTTTGATTGTGGAAGTGAAAACTTCAATTCGTGCTTAGACTTTTCAATTGAATTTTCACAAATAATTTTTAGATACTTATACCTTCAAATTTTATTCATTTTAATATTAAGTCCAAATTCTTTAACTAATGCTTAAAATGTTTTGAAGTTAATTTCAAACGTTTTAATTTCAACTCTTTGTACTTTATATTAAAAGAGAAAATGTGAAGTTAAAAAATGCAGGGCTATAATGGTAGATTTATAAAATATGAATATGCTTACTAAATATCTCATTCATGCACTTTTATATTTGGACTCCAGTAAACTAAATGTATTTCAGGCTCTACTCATTTTATAACTAAAGCTTTGAAATATTTCTTGTTTTAAAAGAGTTTGAATACGAGAGTTCAATTGTTTATCACGTTCGTTTTTATAACAATCCTAAACCTTAATGACCTATTTTCTAATAAAATGATTTTACGTGAAGTGATTAAAAACGAACATTTCAGAAAAATTCGAAGCATACCTTTATAAATTCACAGCTTTTATTAATGAAATACTTTTAAATTGGAAGTTGATCAATATATAAAAATTATTGGAACCTTCGTGATTTTGAACTTGCATTTGAGCTCAACATAATGTTAAGGAATCACATTGCTCGTTGCTGTTCATTGCGGTGGTCCAAGTTTGAGCGTTGGTACTGTCTACTGTTTAGATTGTTTCAGAGTATTAAGGTCTAAACATTGAAATTCTTTCATAGCCAATAATATGTGGACCAAGATCTAATTTCCCAAATGTTGGGATTTTAAGTTATTTTGATGTGTTTTACTGGTAACGTGAGATTTCAAAATTATTCCCTGTGCATTCACAAGAAAAACTTGCTTTTCATAAATGCGTTTGTGTACCCACATCAAAGTTACCATTCAAGTTACTCTACTATAATAAACAAGGATTAAGGTATAAAGAAGTTACGTAAGTTGTTTGGTACCATTAAAATTACTATCATGATTTACTTCTGCTGCGTTTCTCAAAATAGTGTGGATAAAAATGGGTGTATAACTGAATCATGCTGCTGATTCATGCCAGCAAAATCTTGGTTCGAGCAAAATATTTATTGAAAAATATTTTTCTACCCTCAGATTTATTTGTGCTGACAGTTACTCTCAGGAAATTTTTGGTAACTTACTACTGCCAATTTTTTTTGTGTTTGTGATGGTGCAAATTGTTTTCTGAGGGGGAAAATTTATTGATAACTATGTATAGTAGCCTAAGCTAAGCTTCGGAAGGTCTATCTTGATGAAATGTGAAGCATTCAATGCTCACTCATTGAATACTAAGGTAATGTATCTCATTAGATCATACAATTTTCATAATGTTGGTATGGTAATTATTTGGATTAGTGTGTGTGCGAGTGTAAATGTAAATTTTCAAAGTGACTTTCCTTCTGGTGGATGCATGCATAACCTTGTGTAATCACTACAGGAAATTACTTTCTGGTAATATATTTGTTTGTGAAAATCATTTGTACATGCATATTAGTATTATATATTTTTAGACATAAAAAGTTATTACAGATAAGGCATCAAAGAGAGCAGTTTCCAACTGCATAAAATAGTTAAAAATGATGAAATTGGTAAGATCTTGTTTTAACATATGTGTTGACATTTCAAATTCTATTCTGAGTCACCTCAGCTGTGTTTTAGAGATGATGTGTGGTATATTCCTGAATCAAACTTTTAATGGACACTAACAAAATCTTTGGGGAAAAATTAAATTTAATATTTTCTCACATCCACTCCAACTTGTTTGTACTGATAGTTACTTTCTGATATGCCTTTGCTAACATGCCACTACCTATCTACGATGTCTTTGCAGAAGCTCAAATTATGTTCTGGATTGCTTGTGCAATAGAAGCATTAGAGGAATGCCATCAGCATTATTAATTCAGAAGATTGTTCTCAATCTGATGACAAATTTGAAGTCGTTTGTCATAATTTTCCACTTTAAAAAATAATTCCAGTTTATCATGTGTTAAAGTAGTAATAAACTCACTCAGCATATTTTTATGAAACAATGTCAATTGTTAAAAAATTCTCTAACTCTGTAGTCTATAAAAAGCGACGTTTCGATGTACAAACATCATGTTCAGGCTAAAATTGTTCAGATATTTTTTTCAGTCATATTGATAAAATGCAAATCTAATACTCAAAGCTACATCAGACAGAGTTATAATGTTGGAAATGACAGCACGAGAAAATGACTAGAAACTAAATTTGTACCAAAGCAATTTGTACTACTGTCGTAAGATTAGGTAACAGTATTAACATATTTTTAGTATTACACCTAGCGCAATACTGTAACCTACAACTTTTTATTTTACTTTTAAAAAGTTCAAGTTCAATTTAAAAAAGCTCAAGTTTAATTCAAAACAGATCAAGTTTAATTTTAAAATTGTCATGAATATTTTGAAACAGATCAAGTTAAATTTAGAAAAGCTTATGTTGCTAAAATTGTTTATCTATACCCATGTACTTCACCTTTTATAAATTAAACTTGACCTTTTTCATATCAAAATTGAGTGCTTTAAAGTGAACTTGAGCATTTTTAAATTGAACTTGATGTTTTTTAAAATTGAAATTGATATTTTTTAAATTAAACTGAGCATTTTTAAATCAAACGTGAGCATTTTTAAATTAAACCTGAGCCTTTTTGAATTAAACTTGACCTTTTTTTAATTGATCTTGACCTTTTTTAAATAGAACTTGACCTTTTTTAACTTGAACTTGAGCTTTTTCACATTGAACTTTGGCTTTTTCACATTGAACTTGAGCTTTTTCACACTGAACTTGAGCTTTTTCACATTGAACTTGCGGTTTTTTATATTGAACTTGAAGTTTTTTAAATTGAACATGAGGTTTTTGAAATTGAACTTGAGTTTTTTTTAAAATTGAACGTAAGGTTTTTTAAATTGAACTTGAGGTTTTTTAAATTGAACATGAGGTTTTTTAAATTGAACTTGTGGTTTTAAAATTGAACTTGAGGTTTTTAAAATTAAACTTGAGGTTTTTAAATTAAACTTGAGATTTTTTATTATAACATGAGGTTTTTTAAAATGAAGTTGACCTTTTAAAATGAAGTTGACCTCTGAAAATGAAATTGACCTTTGCACATGATATTGACCTTTGAAAATGAGATTGACCTTTGAAAATGATATTGACCTTTGAAAATAAAGTTGACCTTTGAAATGAAGTTGACCTTTGAAAATGAAGTTGACCTTTGAAAATGAAGTTGACCTTTGGAAATGGAGTTGACCTTTGGATATGGAGTTGATCTTTTAAAATGAAGTTGACCTTTTAAAATGAAGTTGACCTTTTAAAATGAAGTTGACCTTTTAAAATGAAGTTGATATTTTAAAATGAAGTTGACCTTTTAAAATGAAGTTGACCTTTTAAAATTGAATATGACCTTGTTTATATAAAACCTGAGCCTGTTTAGATAACTTTTTTTTTCAATTAAAGGTAAAAAGATCTAGTCGTACCAATACTTTTTGCTTCTAATCATTGCTATTGTACAAATTTTGCTTCTAATCATTTTCTAGTGCTGTCATTTTCAAAACTAGCACTCTGTCTGATGTAGCTTTGAGTGTTAGATTTGCATTTTATCTTTGTGACTGGAAATTTTGTACACATTTTTTCAGCCTGAGGATGATGTTTGTACATCAAACTATTGCTTTTTATAGACTACAGAGTTGGTGAATTTTTCAACTATTGACAGTGGATCAATCAAAATAATTTCAGTGCATTTCTTACTACTGTTTTTACCGTGATGTTCTGGAAAGATTTTGTAACGTTGAAATGTTGAAAAAGAAAAAACCTAGTTTTTCACATTTGCCCTGATGTGCTTGGTACTGTCTCCAAACCTTGTGTTAATGATTGATTAATTTCAGAATCATCCAATCATGCAAATGAAGGGAACATCTCTTAGTTCCCTTTAATTCTTAGTCACTTCCTGAAAAACGCTCAAACTTGTTCAGTAAATCTGTTTCATTTAACAGTCATAATTCAATATGTGATACTCCTATTGAAAACAGCCCAGAGTCAATCAACAAAACTTTGGAAATTCAGTGAGTGAAATCCATCTAGATTTGCTTGAGTCTGAAGCTAGAGACATAAATTCTTTTCATGCAATTCCTCCAATGAAGCCTTTGCTGATGCCTCAAGTAATCTAAGACCTGTCATGATGAAATGTGAAGTATTTAACTCTTTTGATTCAGTACTAATGCCTTATGTTGCTTTATGGACATTTCTTTCATTTCCATAACAGGGTGTCTACTAGGTAGTAAAGTAGTAAAAAGTAGAAAAATTTGGAAATTCTAAAAAAAGTAAGGAGTAGGGAAATTTGCCTCAGGGGTCTAATTTACCTGTCAGGGTTGTAAAAAATTGTGAAGTTGGATAGATCACTGAAAACTGAAAGCAAAGTAAATATGTATATAGAGCTAGAAGATTTTCAAAAATTAATTTCTCCTAGAATCAGAGATTTGATGCAGTTTTTGGGAAATATTCCTGCTAGGGGATTGGACAATTCCCCGGTATCTACCAGTTTCCAACCAGTTTATTTTTTGTATATGATGAGCTGTTGCTCTCATTGTTGAAAGATGTTATGACATGGTCTTTGGAAAACATTTGTTGGGGTGTGTTTAGGAGTGGGTACATATAAAATTTGGGTCGATTTTCTGCAATTATGCATTGGATGCTTCATATCGTAATAAGTTTTTAAAATAGCATTTTATGCATCAATCACCTTCAAATGGTTTTGAACCCATGTTATTGCGTGTATAATTGACTCAAACTGCTCGTTATAGGATGATTTCTTACATCCTGGACATTTGAACAACATTCATCTTGTAAAAATTAGGAATTCATTTATTTGCTGTTGAAGGCGGTAAAAAGAGTTAAACTTTGAAAATGAAATATCAGGAGACACCCTGCAAAATGTTCATGTTTGAATTGCTTTGATGTTTCTGTGGAAATATAAAATTTCAAAATGAATTTCCTTCTAATGAGGAACATATAACACTGTACATCTATAACCAGAACTTTCTTTCCAGGAATATTGTGTGGGGAAAAAATTTGGAAATTCTAATTTTGTTCATGAATTAGGATAGACATAAAAACTCATTGCAGAAATGACATCAAAGATACCAGTTGCTAACTGCATTCAGTAGGCAACAATGATAAAGTTATTGAAATATACTGTGGAAAAGTAAAGTTGGTCAGTGATTGCACACATAGAACTTTTCATTACCAGAGTGAATAACACATATTAGGCTGTGATGGCTCTCTTTGCAGTACCTACCTCCAGAGGCTAGAAATTATTGCACAAAGGCTGGACTGACTGGCCTATCCACCGTTTATTTAGAATTTAACACTCCATGAAAACTATCCTGTGAAGGTAAAAGCGGCATGAATCTCGATCATACTTAGATGTCTAAATGTCCTGGTCATTCATTATTCAGTATGATACGGTGTGGTAAAGGTTTTGAAAACAAAGCTTCATTCTCTTTGCAGTTAGGCAGTTCCCAGAATGGGGTGCGCACTTGATTTCGATTTATCACACACAATAACATTGTCAATTTAAAATCTAGATGACGGAGTTTCAGCGTTGTGTGGGCATCAGTCTGCACGACACCAGCTCATCATGACGTCATGACGGTGGTGTGGCCTTGGAAATGTCCTACTCTGGGTTAGGACAAACTCATCAGCGTACGAAAATCTCTTTCTAGGAGCATTACACCTGCCAGTTAATATAAGGTTCGTGTAAGCTCATACAGTTCTATTCGTATTCGCCTCGTTGTACCTTCCTCAGAGCAATGCTGAGATAGTGCGTTTTTATCCACCCACTGTAACCAACCAAAAGCCGAACAGAAATAACAATGTCTTAGTCAACTATCGTTCATCTCACATAGGGCAGAAGGCTCTGTCAATTTCAGGCGCCTTACTGTGGAACAAACTTCCCCTGAGTATTAAAATCCCTCAAAGACCGAGAGAATTTAAAGCCAAAA
>JACJUY010004603.1:39631-52133 GCA_014220935.1 Platorchestia sp. MABIK | reverse complement strand
TTTTGAACATCGGCCGAAACAAGCGACTCATATAGTATTTCCTGGCGTCAAGAATTGCGAAGTTTTATGTCATGTATATGTAAGCTGTCAAAAGTCATGAAGTTGTGTTATCTCTTATAATTATCATTACATATATCATCAAATGTAGTTTAAGCAAGATTAGGAGTACATAGCCCTCAATCATTTTTCGACTAGTGACAAGGGTATTACAATACTCGTGTGTGTGTATCATCTAAGTGTATTAACTTTAGGATATTTTAAAAACCAATGATGGTAATTTTGTCCCATCTCTATTGGAAATAAACTGTTTTTCTTTCTTTTTTCTTTTCTTTTTTTTCGTTCATCAACTAATATCTTTCCCCTCAGGGGGATACAACTATTGTATCTATAAGAATTAGCACCCCATGGGGAAAATGTGTGAGGGCCCGAGCTGAGAGTTACGAAGACCTTTTTTCGTTGGAATACATAGAATGTTTTTGTTATGTTAAGGACCACCAGTTTTCGGTTGACTGCTGTCCTGTTTTTCCTGTTCGGTTGACTGCTGTCCTGTTGACTGCTGTCCTGTTTTTTGCACCTACTACTGTCTTCTTCAACTTTTATCTTGTCTTTTTATCTTCTTCAACTTTTACTCCATACTAAATTGGTTCTCCCTCCTTCCTCTTTTTGGATCGCATTTATTTTGCTGTGGATAGGAAGGCACTAACTGATAATTATCTTTGGGTATTGTAATGCAAATAACGGGATTTATTGATGCAAATTTTTTGTAACAAATACTGGCAGATCGGTTGCAACGTTTGAAAACGTATTAGCACTGCAGTGGGTAGAATCGATAATTTAATGCTGTTATGAATGATCTGTTTTATCGTTTATGAATTGATTATTCTTCAATATATTTGAGCATCGCATGGACGTCAGTCCTCAATGTTACGTTTTAATATCAGTTTGTTTTATCCGCACGACATCATTTGATTCATATTTAACAAGCTAAATGGGTCCAAAGTTTCATATAAAAGTGAATTATCAATAACTTCAATGCACAGCTGTTCAATAGGGTACCGATATCAGGTGTTGTATTCAGAGTTAGGTTAATTGACTTATTCTCTGATTGCAGCCAAAGCCAGGTGGGCCAAATGTTGCTATCATAAGTAGAGCTTGCCTAGCTTGCTCCGAACCCAGTGGTAGTTGGAACACAGTCATTCGGCAAATGGAAATTTATTTAATTTTGTTATCATTTGCACAATTGATATTTACTAATGTATTCCAATTTATCAGATGATTTAGTTGCTGTCGGGTATGATGAAGATAAGAAACTAAAGGCGTCAACCATCCAAGAGGTCCTGCGTCATTGCAACGATTGGGGTGGCTCAGAGACGATGGCTTGATTCAGAAAAGTCGCCGGCGGAAGCCAGTACACTTCGTCAAGGTCTACTTGCTTTTTCATCACTTACTTTGACCGCCTCTCAGTCGCCTTATTTGCTAGCTCCGTCGACATCAGGATATGATACTCCTCCCTTCAGCTGAGTTTAGACGGAGGGTGCTTTCCCCTGGGCAAGGCCCTTTCTCCCTCCTCGCCTTTTTTAAAACCCCCTAAACCCTCGATCTAATGCCTCGCACCCCTTCCCCATGTGTGTTGTCGCTGTCACCCTTCATGCCGGAAAAACTCAGGGGCGACTGACTCGGCAGTCGTAAAAGTAGGGTGTTTCTCTCAGTTGCTTTGCTGCCCTATCCTCATGCCTAATCCCAAGCCAAAAAGTTTCCCCTGATCTAGAAAAGGAGCGAGGGCTAAAGTTTTAGCATTGATACATTTATTGAAAGCACGGCGTCAGTGTAAATGGATTTATTGTGCCTGTAAACATAATTTCTTTGTGAAGTAATGTCGCTTCTAGGTTGATGACATTTAAAATGATCTGTTGCTGAAATAATTTTCTTTTAATTCAAAAGTACCTGTTCTCAATCGTAACGCATATTTTTCGCTGTCATGCTATTATTAACACAGGATGACTAGTGATAGGACTTGGATATAATTTGTTTAACTTATTTCTGTAATTCTTTAATTCTTCACGAATACGATGCTGTTCGCGTGCCGGTCTCCGTGGAATAGTTTACAGGTTGAAAACATACGTCATCGGCATTACGAAAATTTTTGTGGCTGGAATGTCAAAAAAACCGATGTCAAAATAACATTTTCATTTACGAATCAATGAGTTCATTTGATACTAGTCGTTACTGATCGTACCAACTTGATGTCGGATCTGTCCATCTATTTTTGGTACCAAAAAGGACCCATTGTGCGTAGAATATTTCCTTTGGATTTAATTTTTCTTTCATTGAACTTGAAGAATCGGCATTACGAAAATTTCTGTGGCTGGAATGTCAAAAAACGGATGTCGAAATGATATTTTCATCTACGAATTAATGAGTTCATTTAAAACCAGTACTTACTGATCCTACTAACTTGATGTTGCATCTGTTCATCTATTTTTGGCTTTAAAAAGGACCCAATGAATGTTGAATTTTTATGCGGATTTCATTTTTGTCTAATCGAACAGGAGGTACCGGCATTTCGAAAATTTTTGTGCCTAATAGCATATTTGTAGGGGAAAGTTCCATTTGAAAAATTTGAGATGTTTCATTTTTCATGATGTGAATGTCTTGTAAACTAAGAACTCTATAGAGAGTACAAACGTCGGGGCCGCATGGAAGCGGGAGGTGGAGGGTAACTTCTGAAGAGGTATAGCTAGGGAGGATAACACCGCCATCTGCTACTTGCGACTCGATAGCATTAGTGCGGGCCCTGTCGTCTCCTCATCCCAGTTAAAGGACTAAGATGTGTAGTAGTTGAGAGGGTTGGTCATTGTAGATATTTGATGTCTAAGAATGGAAGTGTGCATATTTAATTTAAAATTGGTAAAATTTTCTTAGTAATCGGTTGCTTGATGAGTCATTTTGTGGTGGTAGTTAATTTTAAGTGAATGTTATATACGTAGTGTTAGCAGTGATGAGTCTTACAAACAACCTGTTATGGAATTATTCGAGGGCCGAAAACATTTTTGTAAGAATTTATTTCGAAAGTCCAATGTCGGCTGTTGAAATTGAAATAATATATTTATTGAACGTCTGTAATGTTTTGACCTATTTATAAATCAGTGGCGATTAGAAATGACTTTATATTATACTGTGTGACTTACCGTAATAGTCTCGTGTTCTACGATGAAGATGACAATTTGAGCCCTCTTACTGTAGCATTCATCTGCATCGCAGCTATTTTTTCTAATCATGCATTGTTACTTGTTACAATAGGCCTCACCCTGTTATACTAATCTGTTAAATGATCGCAATTTGTAAGAAACTTGATGAAATTTATACAGTATTAAACAAATTTGTTGAATTTAAATAAGTAATTTCGGTAATTTTTGTGAAGTCTTCAAATTCACGGTAATTGGACAGATGCGTTTCACGAGATGTGGCTTATTGTTTTTGGAAGCAATTCGCAAATTTTGGGAAAAATCGTTGCACTGCTTATGAATCTCTTGGAATATAGTGGTTAGAGTAGCCATTTTTAACGTTAAATTACCGGAAGTTATCGTAAGTTTTGAACGAAAACCGACTATTATAACCGTTCAACTACCGGTAATTGACTGGTTAATATCGTCGGTCTTCGTCCAAAATTTACCATGAAACCTGTAATTTAACATTAATCGGACGATAATATGATACATAAGCGACACTAATTCCGACGAAATATCGTCGGCTTATAGGAAGAAGAAGATGATAATTACCGGTATATTCAGACGCAAATTATGGTCGGTCAGCCGATAAATTTCAGACTGGGATGTACTCACATAAATTGTAATCAAATGTATCGTACATAAGTACTCAGTGAATCGCGTTTCCATATTTCTTTTAAAGGTTAAATCTACATATCGTCCAATGGTAATACTTTGTTGGTGCATGCATTTATGATTTTTTATAAATGATAAAGTGGAATTTTCCGCATATAAATCTTTATATAAGTGTAAATAAAGCCTCGATACTACTATGTGTGTGTGTAACATAAAATTGCCTTTGAATATAAATATTTGAATGAACGCATACTGCCATTAATTTAGTTAATGTGTAGAACAATCAGAAATTTTCATAATTGACTTTAACTGTTACTCCGCTCAAAGATCTGAATCACACTCTGCCTCCTGATGCTTACCACATTTTAAGACAGCTTGTTTTTAGATTGCAGAAATTTTATGTATTCCTTGCTGAAAGGAAAAACGTTATTCTTGGTCATCACACCCAATAGATACATATATCACACAAAAAAGCTCAAATTAACAAATAATTGTCAATTTTTAACTCAACTTAGGGTTGGATGAATTTCAATTTGACTTGGATTAATTCGAACTTGACTCGGATTAATTTGAACTTGACTTCGATTAAATTGAACTTGACTTGGATTAAATTGAACTTGACTTGGAGTAAATTGAACTTGACTTGGATTAAATTGAACTTGACTTGGAGTAAATTGAACTTGACTTATATTAAATTGAACTTGACTTGGAGTAAATTGAACTTGACTTATATTAAATTGAACTTGACTTGGATTAATTTGAAGTGAAAAAGGTGTAGAGCTAAATTGACCCTTGAACGTCGTTTGGAAATTCAACGGAATAATGCAGAGCAACACCGAGTAGCTAGAGAGAGCTGAAACACATGAAAGAAGCGAAGAAATTCATCGGCATAACGCTGAAGATCATAGAGTGGAACGAGAGAATTTAAAAACTCAAGAAAGAAGGAGTGAAGTTCTTCAGATCGATGCGGAACAAGTTATTAGATCGGTTTTTCTCTCAAAAACCAAAGATATTGAATTAACCGTATATTAACGGGCATTGCACTGGTAGATATTAAAACACGACGGTCATTCCTAGTATTAGATTTTCTCACTGTATTAGCACGCATTATCAAATTTTGAATAAGAATTCAACATAGATAATGAAGAACTTGAAAACGAGGAAAATTCTAAGGAATTTAATCACATTTAATGGGAAAACATCTGAAGTCCAGCTCCACCATTTAAAAAAGTAGAAATCATAATGTCTGAAATAAAAGATAAGAATACCGGTAATAACAGGCATTAAATGATATCACGAAAAACAAAAATGTGTCAAAGCACAATGAAATTGCAAATATTACTATCTATTTACTATTTGCAACGTGTATGAACGGTCAATATTGTTAAGGGCAGGCTTTCGTTTAGAAAGATGAATATACTCTAAAATCCTAAGGTCATAAGAATTGAGGCAGAGTCCAAGATTTTGAAGCATACAGAATATTTAGATACATTGTTTTTTAAAGCGTGATTGCGTACTGCGGAGTGAGAGGGGTGTGCTATTTGAGTCCCAGTACGTAAGCTCCTACATCGATCCTCTGCCAATCTGATGTAAAAATGCGGTGAGGTCATGCCGACGTACGATGATGTGCACTGTACACAACTATATGAATAAACCAGAGAAGCTCGCTTATCAATCGGAAGCGAATCTTTGTACTGGAGAAAAGAAGCCACCTTAAAATTATTAACATGAGTGACGCGTAACTGGAAGTATTTTCCACAGAGTAATTTTAATACACGTACGTGACAATTTCTCAGATGGCGCTCTAAAATACGGGAATGAGGAGTGTAAATGGTCTTTTTTGTTTTCTTCAGTTTTCTGTGATGCATTCCTTCTTTGCAGACAAACTTTAAAAACAAATAGACGGTATCGCTATGGGGCTTTCGTCGGCACCGTCACTTGCCAACATTTTGATACATTTCCACGAAGCAAAGTGGTTAGATGAATCTTCTGGTTTTAAGCCAGTTTTCTACAATCGCTACGTAAACGATACTTTTTCTATTAAGCTATTCATCTCATGTTGAACAATTTTCAAACTACCTCAAAACAACTCTCTAGCCTTTCTAGACTGGCTCGTGACAATTATTTTAAGAGGCGGACATCACTTTTTGACGTCTGTACACCGTAAACCAACTTTCACAGGATTGGGCTCCAGTTTCTTTAACTTTTGTTCACCCAGCTTCCAAATTAATTGTAATCAAACTCTAATCAACAGTGGTTACAAACTATGTTCAACTTTCTAAAATGTTAATCGTGAATTTGAATTTTTACGCACACTAATTTACAGATAAGGGGTTTCTGTTGGGGTGCCATTAATTCGCAAACTAAGAAATTTCTCTCGATGCAATTCACGTCACAAGCTATTGAAGCACACACTAAAGACCATTTATAATGCTCATTCTTGTATTTTGGAGCGCCATCTGAGAAATTGTCCCTTGAAGTAAAATTGCCGAGTGGCAAATATTTAAATAACTTCTTGTTAGGCGTCGCTCTTGTTAATAATTTTGAGGCGGCTTCTTTTTTCCGGTACTAGGATACGCTTCCCATTAATATGCGAGGCTCTCTGGCTTATTCTTACAGTGTGCAGTGCACATCATCGCACGTCGGCATGACGTCACTGAATTTTTGCATCAGAATGGCAGGGCATAGGGGTACAAGCTTCCACAATGAGACTCAATTAGCACACACCTCTCACACTGCGATAAGCAATCACGACTAAGAAAAATACGATGTGTCTAAGTATTCTGCCGACTTTAAATACTTAGGCTCTGCCCCCAACTTCTTATGACCTTTGGATTTTAGAGTCTTTTCATATTTCTAAACGAAAGTTTGCCCTCAACAATACTGGCAGTTCATACCCGTTGCAGCTAATAAATGGATAGCATTCTTTTAAATTTTATATTTCTTCGACACGTTTTTGTTTTCGTGATATCTTTTGATGACTCTCATTAACAGTTTTTTATCTTTTATTTCAGACATTATGATGTGTACTGTTTTGAAATGATGATGGAGTTGGACTCCGAAACGTTTTCCCATTAAATATGACTAATTTCCTTGGAATTTACCTCGTTTTTAAGTTCCTCATAAATTTACGATTCAAGTAACCGACTGATCCGTTCAGATATATTCAATTAACATAGGGAATAGATCCTCATGTTATTCTTTCAATCAATTTGGTCGACAATTAAAATTGGTAATGCTACACTCATTCATGTTTATCAACTAAAGATCTCTAAGTTGAGAGATGTTAAAAATCAATGATTTTGTCTTTCTATGTAAAAAAATAACGGCTATAAAAAGCTACAAAAAATCCGTGTAAGGAAGAAGTTTTTCAGAAAAAACACCCAGTAAAAAATTGTTATACCAGTCAGATTTATGATTATTTCATTTTGGATTTTTGTAACTTCAAAATGGTCGGTTACGTAACCTCTCAACAATTTTTTTACAATGCTACGATAACGTCGTCCGCTTTGCATGGTTTTCAAATTTATGAAAGAATGACGACGATCGTGGTTAGAGTGAGGTTCATTTTTCTCTTTAATGAACATTGTTAAATTTCAGTTTACGAGAGTTAGTTGAAATTTGACAAACAATCAGAGTTACGCTATTTGAGTAAGCTTCCAGGAGAATACGATTCAATCGTTGTTCAATCACGAGCGAGCGTGTCCCCCCGCTCTGAGTATAGTAGAATCTGCAGAAAAATATCGCTCTGTAGCCGAGCAGCTCAAATGATACCAGCCATTTAACGACCCAATACGACAAAAGTCTGCTGGCCAATAGCTGGTGGCAGTCACGACATCACGTTGCAGTGTGTTTTCATGCATGTCTCTAAATGCACTTAATGGAACCCTCACGCTAATGCCATCAGCGTAGAAGCTTGGCACGAACGGCAGCAGTGGTGAATCAATTGCGTCTCTCGTACTTAAAAAAAGTTTGTTCACGAGTAATTATCCGATATTTCAGAATAAAAATGACTCACTGCTGAGTCATTTTTAACTTGGCGAATGATGTGATATTAAAATCACTTTACCTTTAGCACATTCAATTCAGACCACTTAACACACCGGCTTGCTCTCAACTTCGTACTCTCAGCAGGTAATGGCTTCAGAACATAATGGGACAGAAAAATAAACGAGGGCTTCTTTTTTGCCCTTCATTAGCTCGGTTGCCTGCATCAAATTTTCATTTAAAACTGACAGAATTAACGTAGTTAACTCTCAGATAACTCTACTGTCAAAATTTTTCGATAAACCATATCAGTGATTAATGGCAATGAAAATGAAGGACAGCATCTTCCTTCATGTAGCACTTTGGTGATAGTCTAAATCCACTCATCAATCATTCTGACACCACAGACCCATTTTTTCCATGGTGATTTTGTTCTATAAGTTTGACGCATCATCAGGACACCCTTTGCCACTAATTTTCTAATGTTGACTACCCCAACGTCGTTTGTTTAGACAGATGCGTATAGTCTAATTTCGCTAGGAGAGAAATATAAAAAAAATACAAATTATTTACTTATGCGAATTTCTTTCTTAATATGAACAACGTGACACAAATCCAGAAAGATTTTAAAAACATTTTCATACGCAAACTGAACGCTTCAAATCGGCAATTGGCGTTGCATTTTTTGTTATTATGGTGAGAAGCAGATCTGAATACAAACTTGTAGTTTTATTGTGCATTTCGAAATTGCTCATTTGAATGGAAATTAGGATTAATATTTTTTTTTGCTTGATAATCTCAGTTTTGGAGAAACTTCTATGAAAATTTATGACAATTTCAAGATATTTTAATTTAAAGATATTTTCATCCACTATAGCAATTTTGAATAGTGTGTAAAATTTGAATGCTTAAAAATTCTTTGTCGTTCAACCCTAAGACAAAATGAATGAGTTATTTACGTGCATGTATAGTTTCCATACATTTGAAGGCAAAATTTTGTAAATTCAGCTCAGTTACAAATTGCAGGGAAAGCTTATTCTAATTTCAGTTTTTTGTTACAATAATCGTAATTAGTTTTACCTCAAATTTACCCTGATAGATTTACCCCTGATAGATTATTGTGCATTTTAAATATTTTTGTGAAGATTTTTGATAACAAAGGGGTCTGGCCTGACAAACAACTTGTTTGGCGTTTTGCTTAGGGTTAGGCAAGACAATGTTTCAGTCATTGCCGATATTCAAAAATGTTTTATGAAGTAAGGTACCTAATCATGATGCTGATTATTTGCGTTCATTTTAGTTTGATTCAGCATTTCAAAAAGTTGTAGAAAATAGATTCCTTGTCAACGTCTTTGGGGCAACTAGTTCGTCTAGCATAGCGAATTTCGTGTTACGAAAGACAGCTTTTGACAATGAAACTTGCAGTGAGAGGGCTAGAGTCGCAGTTCTAAAACGTTTATACGTAGACGATTACCTCTCTTTTTGTGAAACTGAAAACGTATCTGTTGCCTTGGCTAATGTGGTCAAATCTGTGCTGAGTGCGGGTGG
Organism: Platorchestia sp. MABIK; assembly: GCA_014220935.1. NCBI lineage: Eukaryota > Metazoa > Arthropoda > Malacostraca > Amphipoda > Talitridae > Platorchestia > Platorchestia sp. MABIK. The sequence continues at coordinate 42,756 of JACJUY010004603.1, read as the reverse complement.
CTTCGAACTTTCCCGGTTTTCGAGCAATTCTGAAGCCGTATTGAGAGCTCTGAACTGTGATGGAGATCATGATGACGTGCGCGACCTCTCGCAAAATTCAGAATGCTCTGCACTAGGTGTGATCTGGAACAAAAACAAAGATGAGCTTGGTTTTAGAATAAACAATCAATCTCCTGAAATTGTAACGAAGCGAAGTATTTTGAGTACCGTAGCTTCTAAATTCGATCCTCTTGGCCTAATAACTCCTTGTGTTGTTACTGGCAAAAAACTGTTCCAGGAGGCTTGCAAGCTAAAAATAGGCTGGGATGATCAGTTACCCGCGCATTTAAGGGTTGCTTGGAATAAATGGTACAATGAGACCTTGAACTTAAGGCAGCTTGTACTCCCTCGTTGCCTCAAACTCGTAATGTCTCATTATAAGGTCAAAATGCATGTTTTTACAGATGGTAGCGAATTTATTTATGGAGCCTGCATTTATCTAAAATTTTTCTATTCCGATTTAACTGTGTTGTGTTCCTTACTAGCAAGCAAGTCTCGTTTGACGCCACTAGGCAATTCGACGCTTAAAACTGTGCCTAGAATTGAACTATGTAACGCGAAGCTAGGAGTAGAGTTGTCCACGAAGGTTAAGGCGGAACTTGAATTTGCTGTTGACAAGGAATATCTTTGGTCGGATAGCCTAACCGTACTCGGTTACATAAAAAATGAGTCGAAGCGATCTCACCGCTTCGTAGACAATAAAGTTCATTTCATCAGAAATTTTTCGAGCCCTGATTATTAGTATTACGCACCAACGAAATTAAACGATGCTGACATTGTCAGTAGAGGATGTACACCTAACAGTTGCTTAGTACAAAGTGTTGGTCGTCAGGTTCAGTTTTCCTAACGTCAGTGGAAGAAAATTTTCCATCACAGGAACTTGACTTTTCGGTGCCTGACGGCGACAATGAGGTGAAAGCAGAGTCTATTGTACTATGCAGTACCACTACCGACAAGTTGTCCCCGATAGATCTTTTAATGACTTCGGTTTCTAGCTGGACTAAACTGAAATATACAATAGCTTGGTTGTTGAAACTCAAGGACGCATTGCGCTCTCGTCAAGGCTTGAAGTGTGCCTCCATATCTGTTCACGATCTGAGGGAGGCGGAAATTGTAATTGTAAAATTTATTCTGGAAAAATATTATTCAGAGTTCATCGCTCTTCTCGTTAAAGAACAAAATGTCAAAAAACGTTCTAATCCGAAAAAACTTGCCCGATTTCTTGACGCAGAGGGCGTACTGAGAGTTGGCGGGCGTTTAGAACGGTCAAATTTTAGCTTTGCAGTGCGACATCCAATCATTCTCCCTGCAGCTTCTTCGTTGACCAGACTCTTGATTGAAGCCATTTACGTTGCAGTTGGCCATCTCTGACGGGAGAGTATTTTAGCTAATCTACGCAAGAAATTCGCTGTTGTCAAAGCAAATTCATTGACACGCAAGGTTGTCAACGAATGCTTCCAGTGCCGCAGGCTAGAGTCAAAACCTCGTGACCAGCTGATGGCTCAGCTCCCAGAAACTCGAGTAGCCGGAGACTCTCCTCCTTTCACCAATACGGGTGTGGATTTCTTCGGCCCGTTTCACGTTACCCACGGAAGGAAAAGGGAGAAAAGGTACTGAGTAATTTTCTCGTGCCTGGCCAGCAGAGCTGTCCATCTAGAATTTGCGAGTTCTCTGTCCACAGATTAGTTTATCTGTGCTCTATGACGCTTCCTTTGTCGGAGAGGCAACATAACCTCCTTCATCAGCGACAACGCAACGAACTTTGTTTCAGGCAACAAGGAACTCAAAAAATCTATTGAAGAATGAAATAGTTCAATGGTAGAGAGTTGGCTGAAGCAACGAAACATCTCTTGGGTCTTCAATCCTCCTACAGCCTCATATTTTGGTGGAGTATATGAAAGAGAAATAAGAACCGTCAGGAAAATACTGACGTCACTATTGAATGAGCAGCACATCAAATTGACAGAGGAACACCTTTGCACTTTGATGTGCGAAGTGGAGGCCATCATGAACAGTCGTCCCTTGACCCCAGTTTCCGACGACATCACGGATGCGGAAGCACTTACCCCCAATCAGTTGCTGCTTTTAAACCCCGGTGTCACTCACCGCCTGGTCTCTTCAAATAGGAAGAAAACCACGGCCAGAGACGGTGGCGTCAAGTACAGTACTTGGCTAACCTCTTTCGGAAAAGATGGAAGAGAAATTATCTCTTACTGATGTAAGAACGGCGAAAATGGCAAGTTTCATGAAAATCGTACGCGTGCGGCGACCTGGTACTCGCAGCTGATGTTTAATTACTTAGAAGCCAATGGCTGTTAGGTAGAATTGTTGATGTTAATAAGGATAAATTGGGATTCGTCCGATCGACGAAAATAAAAATCCCTAAATTTCAATGTAAATTTTCGAAAAGCTTTGGAGCTAATGTCATTGTTCGTCCTATTTCGAAGCTGATTTTGCTGCGTTCAAATGAAGTGTTGTAAAAAATAGGATCTAGAATTTTTTGGGGGCTGGTGTTGCCGTAGTTCTGTCATCGACAATGCAGCGCGACCCCTTATGTTCAAATCAGTTTGAACTTCGTTGCCTTTCGGCCTGTCCTTGTCACTTCGCATTAGTTAAGGCCCTGATACACTGGCGTTCATGACTCGAGAAATTGCGGCAGTGGATCCCGCCGCCAGTTGAAGTGAGAACTGGCGACATGATACACTCAGCACCACGGTATACATAAGGAGAGGTAGCTGCAAACCAGTCTTTTATTGAATCGTATTGCATGCGGGTGACGTCGTTGCATCGCACCAATAGCAGCAGCGGTTACATAGATCTGGCATCACTGCTAGCCTAACGAGTTCATGAATCGGGTACGACAATCTTGCAGTTGCAGCGTCATGCAAAGTGTTTAAGCGCAGAGGAGGTCGCAATGGCGCCGCCTCAAGTTATAGTTAAAGTGTTATTTTTTTGGGGGACGAAAGTAATTCTAAAAACCGACCAAACTTGCGATATTTCCAGTATCCTGGTTCGAATATTAAAAAGTGGATTGAAGCGAGTGGAAATGTTCAGTTAAATGATGTTAGTAAGTCTAATTTATGTGC
>JACJUY010004603.1:0-39527 GCA_014220935.1 Platorchestia sp. MABIK | reverse complement strand
AATTTAAATTGTATTTTAATTTAATATAGAAAATATGGTTTTGGACTGATTTTTGCACGTGACGTTGTATTTCTTGATGAAATCTTTGAAACTAGATTTAGAAAAATATTTCAAATTTGAAAAGCCGGTTCCATTGGAAAATTCTATTCACTCACCTCGAACTTGAAATATAGGGCAAAGAAAAAAAAGTATGGGAATAGAATGTACTACAATTCAGAATTAATTAATGACATTCTGTTTATTTTTAAATTTTGTAGACCAAATTTTTAATGAGCTTATTTCAAAAAGGTAACAAAATATGGTAGCAGAGTGCCATCAGCTTTAATAGTACTATGTAAATTTTGTCTGTGAATTATTAGCAAGTAGGATATGATGACAAATTTCAATGCATTCATTATGAAAAAACTTTATTGGCAATCTAAAAAATTTTGTTTTCACATTTAGATCCAAATTAGCATTGAGCAAACTGTAAACCAACGGTGCTCAGGATGAATGCTAGTTTGGATTTTTATACTACAAAAGTTGTGTTTGGTGTGCTGAATGCAGCTTAACAATAGCTTTTTTTTTTTGGTTGAGTAGTCTATCTTATTTAAAACTTTCAGATAAACTAAAATAATTTCCTACTGGTAGCTAAAAGTTAAGTGTTTACAAGACAGATGCAAAACCTTGTCTATAATTTTTCAACAGATAATGCTAATTTTGGTCGATTAACACTTAAATGTGTTCACGTAATGTGCCGTTGAATCGCTAAAGGAACACATTTAAGAAAGTTTTACATGAACCACATTTTGCTGGCTGATGCATAATTTTTGAGTTATTTAAAATTGAAGTCATAAGAACATAGTATATAAAAGTGAAGAAACCATCAAACACAAACTAACCTGAAATAGCTCAAATTAACTTAGCCATACCAAGGCTGATGTCTTTACACCAAGAATCTGCGCGTATTCCAACAATGTGGCAACTACGCTTTTGATTCTGTAATGTTATTCTGATCTGAATGTTATTAATGTTATATCTCAAAAATTATACATCAATGAGCAAAATGTCATTTATGTTAAATGTCTTTAAAGGTGTTCTTTCATCAATTTTTGGGAACAAAACTATTAAAATCTTTCAGCGCATTTTAAGGAAAAATCGATAATTTTTCATGGTCATCGTTTTTTCGCAAATGACATGGAGCAAAGCTTCCCATTTAGGGTATTCTTATTTCTATCATAAATATCAGATATAAGGTGCAAATTGATGTTCCTCATCATAATTTCATTAATATGTGGACACATTAAAAATTTCATATTAAGCAACAAACCATGTTTAGAAAATCATGTCCAATGTCGGTCTCACTAACTATACAGAATGTCTTCTAGGTAGTAAAGTAGTAAATTTTGTCTTAGTGGTCACTTTACCTGTCAAGGCAGTAAAAACTTATGAAGTGGGATAATTCCATGAAAATTGACAGTAATGTACTTATGTATAAAGAGGATACAGATTTTTAACAATTTCTTTCTCCAATAATCGTGAATTTGCTGCAGTTCATTGGAAATATTTCTGTAAGTGGACCTGACAATCCCCTCGGTGTCAACTACACCTTTTCCATTTCAAATTAATCCGAGAGTCAAGTTCAAATTTATTCAAGTCAAGTTCAAATTTATTCAAGTCAAGTTCAAATTTATTCAAGTCAAGTTCAAATTAACCCAAGTCAAGTTCAAGTTAATCCAAGTCAAGTTCAAGTTAATCCAAGTCAAGCTCAAGTTAATCCAAGTCAAGCTCAAGTTAATCCAAGTCAAGCTCTAGTTCATCCAAGTCAAGCTCAAGTTAATCCAAGTCAAGCTCAAGTTAATCCAAGTCAAGCTCAAGTTAATCCAAGTCAAGTTCAAGTTAATTCAAGTCAGGCTCAAGTTAATCCAAGTCAAGTTCAAATTAATCCAAGCCAAGTTCAAATTAATCCAAGCCAAGTTCAAATTAATCCAAGCCAATCTTAAATTAATCCAAGCCAAGTACAAATTCATCCAAGTCAATTTTGAATTCATCCAAGTCAATTTTGAATTCATCCAAGTCAATTTTGAATTCATCCAAGTCAATTTTGAATTCATCCAAGTCAATTTTGAATTCATCCTAGTCAATTTTGAATTCATTCCAGTCAATTTTGAATTCATCCAAGTCAATTTTGAATTCATCCAAGTCAATTTTGAATTCATCCAAGTCAATTTTGAATTCATCCAAGTCAATTTCGAATTCATCCAAGTCAATTTTGAATTCATCCAAGTCAATTTTGAATTCATCCAAGTCAATTTTGAATTCATCCAAGTTTAATTTTGAATTCATCCAAGTCAATTTTGAATTCATCCAAGTCAATTTTTAATTCGTCCAAGTCAAGTTCAAATTAATCTAATCCTAAGTTGAGTTAAGAAATGATAGAACCACTTTAATTTGGGCAGTTTACATGCAAGAAATGCATGAAATTTCTGCAATATAAAAACAAGCTGTCATGAAATGTGGTAAGTATCCAGCATCAGGAGGCAGAGTGTGATTCAGATCTTTGAGTGGAGTAACAGTTAGAAGTCAATTATAAAATCTTTGTATTATACTACACATGAAAGTTGTTTTATAATTCTAAATTAATGACTGTATGCATCCATTCAAACATTTATGTTCAAAGTTAATTTTATGTTACACATACACTACCTACTTGTATTTAGGATTTCTTCACACTCATATAGAGATTTATATGCGTGAAATTCTACTTTGACACATATATAAAATCATATATACATGCAACTACAAAAGATTATCATTGGACGATTTGGAGAATTAACCTTTAAAAGAAATATGCAAATGCGATTCACTGAGTGCTAATGTACAATAGCATTTGATCACAATTTATGTGAGCACATTACTGCTCAGATACGATCCTGCATTATCAATAAAAATTGTGCCATCCCTTCATATGAATAGGCCATGGCAAATTTATCATCTCTGTTGATGAAACAAATTGTAACTTGTTTTTACAAAAATTGTTTAAACAAGCAAAAACAGGCTTTGTTTCTCTATTTCTTTTAAAGGTCAAATCTACATATCAACCAATGGTAGTCTTTTGTAGTTTGCATGTATGTATGATTTTATATATGGGATAAAGTGGAATTTCATGCAGATAAATCTTTATATGAATGTAAATAAATCCTCGATACTACTATGTGTATGTGTAACATAAAATTCCTTTTGAACATAAATATTGGAATTGATGCATATGGCTTTAATGTAGAATTGTAAGAAAACTTTATTGTGTAGTATAATATGAAATTTTTATCAATGACTTCTCTCCTGATGCTGGATACTTACCACATTTCACCACAGCTTGTTTTTATATTGCAAAAATTTTTTGGATTCCTTGCTGAAAGGAAAAACATTTTTTTTGCTCATCACATCCAATAGACGCATATTTAACCAAAAAAGTTAAAATTAACAAGTGATTATGTCAATTTTTAACTCAACTTAGGGTTGGATAAATTTGAACTTGACTTGGATTAATTTGAACTTGACTTGGGCTAATTTTAATTTGATTTGGGTCAATTTGAATTTGACTTGGTTTAATTTGTACTTATCTTGGATTAATTTGTACTTGACTTGGGTTAAATTGAACTTGACTTAGATTAAATTGAACTTGACTTGGATTAAATTGAACTTGACTTGGATTAAATTGAACTTGACTTGGATTAAATTGAACTTGACCTGGATTAAATTGAACTTGACTTGGATTAAATTGAACTTGACTTGGATTAAATTGAACTTGACTTGGATTATATTGAACTTGACTTGGATTAGTTAAGTTGTAAGTTGTCAGTTTTTAATTATCTAATTGAGTCTGATAAACTTGTTCTCAATAGAGAATTGCAACACCTTTAATTGTAGTATAAATATATCTAAAACATTTATCCATTAAAACGTATGTCATGTTCATAAGTTAAAGATTAAGTCCATTTAACTTTTGTTATCAAGTGTGGTAAGAGATTTCTCTAAGTTTTTATGGGTCTAGTTTTTCTCTTTCAAGGTTATTATTTTTCAACATCAAAATTTCAATTCTTCACTAGCTTTGTTAATTGTTTTGAGCTCTTTTTAGTATTTTAGAAAACTCATTAACAAACTAAGTGTTGTCATTTAGGGTCAGAATGTTTTGATGTTTTCTCGTGTTTACTTTACTTTCATGTGTCTATTCAAGATTTCATTACAGGGGGAAACTAAATTTTTATATGGAGTTTTGCCATGTACTCTGCTTCATGAGTTTTTTTTATCTTCCAGGACATGGAATTGACCTGCAACCCAATCAAGTTACTGATCACTCACTGCTATTGGACAATGATCCACCTACACTGGTTCCTATCCCTCCATCCCAACCAATTTCAGAAATAGGGATCACAATTTCTTCATCTTCTTAGCATCCTCCAACTCTTCATATAACCAGTGGTTCAAGCCCTCAATCAGCCACCAAAAGAGCTCGTTTGAGTTTTCAATCAGCTTCTGAGAGAGATCATTCAAGTCCTCAAACAACTAAAAAGAGTTCCATTCTTTCATCAGCTTCTGTGAGAGCCTGTTCCAGTCCTCAAACAGCCACCTTGAGTTCCAATCTTTCATCAGCTTCTGTGAGAGCCTGTTCAAGTCCTCAAACAACCACCAAGAGTTTCAGTCTTTCATCAGCTTCTGTGAGAGCTTGTTCAAGTTCTCAAACAGCCACCAAGAGTTCCAGTCTTTCATCAGCTTCCAAGTAGGCTTTTTCAAGTCCCCAATCATCCAGCAAGCAAGCCTGCTTGACTCCTAAACCAGCCACCGCTTCAATTTATTTCTGAACTGCAAAATAAGCCTTATCAACTTTCCTAATTCAGCACTCGAGCCCAAGACTGTCTTGTCAGCGAGAATTATTACCTTGTCCCGTCAGGGTGGAAAGTGCAGCAAACTGAAAGGAACGCATGAAAAGGCGCTTCTCCGATAGGAAAACGAGGCCTGTTCAGTGCAAGAGTTTCAACATTGACATAGACAGCTTGCAGATGCCCAAACGTTCACGCAGAACTACGCCAAGATTACTGCCTCTTCTCTCATTCGAGCTTTTCACGCTTCCAATTGCGAGACAGCTCCTGATCAGCAATCCTGACCAGGAGAGACCTTGGGCTTCTTAGCAGAGGTGAGATGAGTTTTGTAGCTCGCTAAGGAATACATACAGTACATGTCAGATTAAAATTTAAGATGGTGTCCAGATTAGAGACCGATTTTCTTCACTCAATTATTAGGAGTCTTATTAAATAGATGTTTTCATTTTTTAGACTTGTTCCTTCAAAGTTTTCATAAGTTTAGGTTAGAATTATTATTTGATATCTCTCAAAAATTGAAATATATTAGAAAATATTAAATGTTAGAGAGAAATTGTGGGAAATAGATTGAGTGCATAAACTTAGGTTTTGCTTTAAGCCATGTATTTCACACTTCTCTGCCTATTACTTTGAATCTTAAGTTTCCTTTTTTCCCCTCTTATCTTGTTTCCCCCATGATATCCCACATTGTATTCCCTTATCTCCTCACTGAATGGTGCCTTTTTCCTTCCTCTCTAAGCATGATTTTTTTAGCGGTTAAGGAGGTTTAAATTAACTAATTATCTAATCCTATCTTTTTCTCTCTTTTCATCTCTTTCTCCATTGAGACTTTTTATTTTTACATTTAGTATTATGCTCTAGTTTATCATCTCCATTTCTTCGTGTACTTTTCATTGCTGCTTCCCGTTCAGCGTAATTCTTAACAACTGACTCCTTTTCTAGTTGCTCTCACCTGCATCTCAATTTATCATATTAGTCCATTTTCCATTTTCTCTAACAGATTTGAATCTGTACCCTTAACTGTAACTAAAATGCTTGCTTATGAAGCCAAAGACTTAATTAAAAAAATTGTTTACTTGAGTTCACATTTTTTCTTGCCTTCCAGGTGCCAGAAGAAAGTGAAGTAATTCCACTTATCATTGAGGTGTTTGAAGAAGAACAAAAGGCTGCCGTGGTGTTCAACGGAGGTACCAAGATCGGAGGAATTTTTGCTTCTGTGGAAGTTTAAGATGCTGTCACTTATATCTCCGGTTACCCTGCCATGAAAACAGACATCTATCACCAGAAACTGAAAAAAAACATCTTTGGTTTACTGCAGTGCACGTTCTTCCATTCCTATCGTGAAAGATTTCAGTTTTCATCTGTTTGTTTCATTTAAAGAGTATGTCAGATGATCCGCGCAAAGGACTGAAACGTTGCAGGAAGTCTTTTGTACACACTATCATTTGTTATGAGAGTGTTTTCCTTTATCTTTTCAGTAAAATTAGTCACCTACCAGGCTTCTGCAAATCTGTGTGTAAAGTAATCCATGATAACTGCCCTAAACCTCGCACCTGCTGTTCTCACATAACAGTGTATCTAATAAAGTTTTTGTCAGATTTAGAAAACTGCAGTCAATTAGGGCGTACAACAGATCTCTGCGGACTACCTGTTCCAAAGAGAAACTCATTCAAATGATGCATAATTGATTCACTTAATAGTGATTCACTTCTGCTAATGAACAACCATTAGTGTTCAATTTTTGGTTGCCTTATTTTGTTAATGTGAAACGTAATTAAGGCTGTGAAGCGTTCTCTTGAATCGAGGGGGTGATAAACCTTGTGTATTAGTTCGAGTAGAATTTGAGGCTGTGAACTAATATTTCTTAGGATGTTGTCTATTTTCTTACACATTAATGGATGGTGTGTATGGTTTATTTGTTGATTCGGATCACTGCACGGTTAGGATGAAATGCTATAAAAACGCATTACTACGTACGCGCTCTACGTATTTGTTATTCCTTTCATTCTCCCTCTCAACTGCAACTCTTTTGAAAAAGTTGTTTATAATTAACTTTTAGAAACCACTGCAGAACAATGATATATTTGTTTCAAGCAGAATTGCAGAGAGTTAAAAGACTTGGTACTCATATTGTGATTTTGACTTACTGGTCATTCTAAAGTTTTTCTTTATAATCCATTAAACTAAATTTCTTCATTTTTGAATTTTAAGTATTCATGTTCTATTTATTTTATAGTTCTTTACTTACTGGCGCGCAGAGTGTCCTGATGTTTTAATACAGCACTAATGCATTAGGAGTGTTGTAGTTTATTATTTATTAGTCTTTTGTCCTCTGTGATTACTCAAGTCCTTTGTTAGATTTAAATAATTAGTTTTATGTTGTTTCTTTTGCGTAGATTATGGAATTGATTAGAAAAGGTTGAAAAACGCCTAGAGCGGTGGTGTGCCAAATGTTGTTTTGATAGAAAAATGGTTTATTTCTTCCATTAACGCCAAAAAGTTACGTGATATATATTTAATGTATTTTTAAGTGGGGAAAATATTTTTTAAAGGAATAATTGTTGCTTGTATTTGCTCCCCATTCCTAAAGAACTAGTTATGTCAAGTAACAAGGTGAGAGTTTGGTAGGGCTTCTTTTTCTTGAAGTTTCAAAGCTTTGTTTTCTATTGTTAAGAACTCGCTTTTCTTTTTATTCACTGCTGTTTCGCTTCTCATAATCTATGATTTTTTTCTTTAGCGTTAATTTTATCCAAAATCTTGCTTCTCAATATAATATTTCTATGCACAAGGTATCTTCCCATCAGGGGGATACAACTTCTGTACCTATGGGAATTAGCGCTCCCATGGGGATTATGTGAAGGCCCGAGCTAAAGGTAGGGTAGGCTTTCTTTTTGTTGAAATAGAATGGGTTTTTGTTTTCTTACGAACCATCTTTTTTCAGTTTACTGACGTCCTATTTTTCAGCACCTACTATCTTCTTCAACTTTGTCTTGTTTCATGAACTTCTTTCTTAGCTTACCGTTTCTTTGCACCTAGTGCATAGATCCCGCATTCTTTCAAATCCATACTAAATGATGAATTTCTCCTTTCCTTCTTCGATACGCTCTTTTCAGTAGCGGTTAGGGAGGCTTAAACTAACTTATTATCGTATCTAATCAAGCGAAATATATAGCATGTTTTATTTCAAATAAATGTGTGAGTTCGGAATTTTATATTATCCTTACTATCCGGTGCGCAATTGTCAGCCTCATAAACGTCTTGTATGATAATAAATAATAAAACGTCTTGGGTAATTAAACGTCTTGTATGATTGAATAAAGTAAATTTTCCCATTGTTAGGAAAGAACTTTTAATTTATGAAGCTGCCGGTATGAAGAAATTAAACATCGATAACATTTTAGTTCTGGTTGATTTGCACGTAGCCGGACGGAATTCATTTTTTCAAAAATACAAGTCCGTACCTGCAGAGGCACACCGGCAGTCGGTCCTGCTGTAAACCGTACGTCTGGAAGGGCAGAGCCGCTGCGTGGTAGTACGCACGCTGCCGCCGCTGACGTCATGTTGCGTGCGGGTGACGTCATGTGGCTTTTTTGAAAAGAAGCTTTCTATTGGCTGGTCGAATTCGTGAATGTGCGCGGCTGTCCCCGTAGAAGTGACTTTACCTCCTTTAGTCTACCATGCTCAGCACGCAAGAGGAATCACCGCGGAATGCAATGCAAGGCGTCAGTCTGTCTCGGCATGTCGTACGGGTAGGTGCACGATTGCGACCAGCCAAATAGTGCGCCGGATAGAAATAAAGCGCCCATTGCGCTGTGCTTTTGCTTTCAGTAGGAGCTGCTTTTCACATTCTACAAGCAGCCGTATTTTTTAACTGCGTCAATAAAATCCAGCGTTAGAGTTTTGTCCACTCAACTGCGGAGCAAGACATAGCTGCGCACCCCTCTCGTCAACGATCAAAACTGTACTGCTCATCGCAGTGACGCCCCGTCACGCCCGTCTGTTCCCGACATGGTCGGATCGCAGCAAAGCTCGGTGGCCACTCTGCCAACTGGCTGGTGTGCAGGAGTGGGAGGCACTTCGCGAGGCATGCTGACGGTTATCACCGCGATTTTTGCCTAGTGTATCAGGGCCTTTAGCGCAGGGCTCGGTTGCCTCGTAGGTGTTGCATATGTTGCACTTCGGTCGGGACGTCTGTGTCGCTGCGCGAAAGGTATTTTATATTTCAGTTTCTCTTGCTTGTTCTTTATTAGTGTATTGCATACTCGCTCGTGTAACTTCATGTGTCTCTTTTCAGACCAATGTTTATGACCTGTTTGTGGTTACAATAGAGAATTGCTGCTACACGTGTTTGATAGACATTGTACAACAAATCAGGTCGTAGAGTTGGGGAGATGCGAAATCGAACGACCTGGCAAAATCCTGACTTCGATGCTCTCCCCGTGTAGGAATGAATTAGACCCTACAACAAGTGATGTGAAATTTTCTAAAAGTCGGAAGCAAACCAATTACTAATCCCTAATTACTCAAAACCTGCTTCGATGACATGTCCAGTTGCTGCATCAGGTATTGGTATAGCTCATTTGACGTGTTGATCTGATGACGTCTTGAATCCGGTTTTCCAGGGATAGATGCGAATATGTTTCCGTCTTGAGTTCTCGGGATTCCGATTTTCTCCGGGAATTTTTTCCTGGCCACTCTCAAAGCGTACATAATTTTAGCTCTTGAAGGTGTGTGATACTCGTTTATGAAAAACTTAGGTTTTCTCTCTTGGCAGGCGGTCCAAATGTCGCGTCTCTTGTTATAATGCTTTAGTTCGCAAGTAATGTTTCTTCGATCTTCGTTTCCAGTCACAAGTTTTCTCTCCGTTCTGTTGGCTGACGTGATGTCGGTGTCACTGAGGTCGATGTTAATTTTGTTCTTTAGAAGCTTGCGGAATGTTTCTTTACAGACTTTGTCAGTATGCGACAGCGGTAGTTCATCCCCAGAAAGGACGAAACTGCATTTTCTGTTTTCAAGCTCTCTGCGCTGATTATTATTCTCTAAGCAATCGAGACGGGAGACTAGGCTATTCATTTTCATGTTATGGTCTTCGAGGATTCACTTGTGTTCGGATTCTTTTTCCGTGATCGTTTCAAAAGTGTTTTAATGTCACTTATTTCTTTTTGTACTTTTATCATTTCATTTTGAAAGGTTGTCATTACTGAGTCGAAGTATTTTATTAGAATAGCGACAACTTCCTTACCATTTTTTGTTGAGCTTGACACATCAAGATACGGGCCAAACTTTGCCTAAGGCTCAATATTGGTGCTGCTTCTCTTGTGTTTGGGCGCCATCTTGAAGATTGAGGGGAGCTCGGTTCCTTGTGAAAGAAGATGAGAGGCCCTTTTTTTGATGGAATATTATATTTTTTTAATAGTTTTGATCATGTTAAGTTTATTTCACATTTAGGTCCATACAAAACAAGGAACATCCTCACTGCACAGAGTCACTGTTGACACATTTGAGGCTATTTTCACACTTCTACCGTTCAGCAAAGAGCAACGATGAATCTTATTCTTGTATTTCCAATTTGGCGTTCGTCTGATTTAAAAAACATGTTTAATCTGAAAGTGAAAAATTGTCACTTTCTAAGCAAAGATATTCACAAAAAAAGGTAATTAAACTCGGTAATAATAATAAATACTAATTTCACAATACCGGCAGGCCGCAGCCGAGACGGTTCAAAAACGGTTTATGAGAAGAACAGAAATTTATTGAAAATCTCTTGAGTCCTACTCGCGCGACTTTAACTTTAGTCCAACACTCGTAACTTTTTAAAGAATGCACTCATCGACTTCAAATTGCTCTCAAATGAAAGGGTGAAACATTCTCTGTTTCCCATATTGAACACACGACCACAACCCTAAGGCTAAGTCCAGACTGAACACGTTGGCGCTCACGCGTGCGTACACTTCACGCTGTCTCACGCTTTCATTTGAATGGAGGTGTCTACACTACACGCTGATGCGCCCGTTCATAGAGAAGCATCGGTGGCAGGGTTGCCGATTTAGCCCGAGCCCTTTTCAATATCTTTTAGTCTTTAAAATTTTNGAGTAAATAAGTACAGTCAATATCGGAGGCGAAGTTTTTAATTACAGAGATTCCTCAGCTGAAAATCCCTTTTATAAACTTTGCAAATTCGCTTAAATAATTCTGTGTCATTCTAATGCTGATGTTGAGAGAACATTCAAACAAGTAAACATCATTAATAACAAATTTCGAAAGAAGATGACTGTTTCAACAATAAATAGTATACCGACAATACGATGTAGTCTAAAACGTTATTAAAAATACAGCTATGATTTTGATGTTCCCCTGGATTTAATTAAGATAATTGGGACCAATGAAACGTATGAAATCAGAAAGACCGAAGATGCTAATGAATAATTGAAAATAGTTGCTGCACTGCATGGAGAATTTCAGGAAATCTTTGGTTCAGCTCATTAAAGGTAAGATTATAGGTCATATTTATATCAAAATAGTGTTTAGAATGTTCATTTCCGTATATTGTCATTTGGCCCATTTTCATAGCCTAGAATTTTTAGCCGAGACGCCATTTTTTTGGGGATGCCATTTTTAGCCGAGAAGCCTCCCAAATGGCAGGCACTGCCTGAATAGAAGAGAGTAGCAGCTCCACATCCATCTCTCACGGCTGCTCGAGACGCACTGAACGCGCCTTGCTGCCTCAAATATTTCTCCCGCGTAATCCTGAATTTTGACAGCGAGATACAGCGCCTGCACGCTTTGGTATGCTTGCGCGCGTCCACGTTTAGTGTAGACCCTCTTAAGGGAATACATGTATTTGATATTGCAGCTACTGCCTGCGTACGCGCGCGTGAGCGCCAACGTGTTCAGTCTGGACTTAGCCTAACGGTTTTCTGGCAAATACAGAAATTCTTCGATAAGCCTATCCGACTGGCGCGCCGTCAAAAAAACTTGGATTCGCCTACTCGTATCTTTCCAAAGAATGCATCTATCGACTTCAAATAACTCTCAAATGAAAGTGAAACATCCTCTGTTTCCCACATTGAACACACGACCACAACCCTAACGCTTTTCTGGAAAATACAGAAATTCTTCGATAAGCCTATCCGACTGGCGCGCCGTCAAAAAAACTTGGATTCGCCTACTCGTATCTTTTCAAAGAACGCATCTATCGACTTCAAATTACTCTCAAATGAAAGAGTGAAACATTCTCAAATGAATGTCCCTCCCACTGGAGGAGTTCGCGTCAATGAATATTTCCACGAAGAAAACGCCTCAGTTTCTGCGGGGAAGTGCTCTAAGGTGAGTTCTTCTAATCTGTTCCCATTGTCTAAAGTAACGTGGTGAAGCAATGGTTAATTCTTTCTGTTAAGATTATTCTTTCTGTTGAGCGAAAAGTATTTGAGGGAAAAAAAAATATAAAGAAATCCGACTCACTGGTGCTGAATTCATTGTATCCACTTTTCAGATACCTATTTGTAATCTTTCATTTTGCTGTGGCTCGGCTAACATCGTCAGTAGTCTCAGCTACTAACCACTCATTTGCTGCCTCGACATTTGCTCTTTCTAACTTTTCTTTTAAAAGGATTTTCGACCTTTGAAATGTTGGTTTCATTTTTATTATCATTTATACCTTTATTTTTTGTGTCAGTTCAGTTGTGTCAGTATCTATACCTATTACCTAATTCTATAATTGAAATCTAGTCAGTGTTGGTTCGTAAACATGCAAGGTGTCTCAATAAAATGTACGTACACATCAAATTATGAGAAAACTTTATTTGTAAACATAGAGTGAAATGAACGGACTTCGAATACAGAAGACAAATGTAATTGAAGAATCATGTTCGCAAATATTTAAATTGATGACCGTTTTTGCCCAGACAACGCTCATGACGCGCACCGAAGGATTTGCAAACAACACGAAATATGGAGAAAAGGATGAATCATCGGAGAAAGATGAATCATCGCCGGATTCTCAAAACGAATGAAAGGCCAATTACAAAGTGAAATATGAAGATGAAAACTTAGAAGAACACGCAGAAAATAAATCTACGGAGAAAGAATTCCTCATCGAAAGAATTTTCAAGATCGAAGAGATTTAGTTTGGCTCCTGATCAAATGGCTCCTGTAGAACGTTCGTTTTCAACTGTTAGACAAATTTAGTATCGATAGCAAACATGTTGCAATGCGTTCAGAGAACAAATATCTTTCGTGTCACATTTCCCGTGTAAGATAGGGGAATAATGAGCTGCATGTATAACAAGCGTTCCTGTGCTGCAGTTTAAATTGTAAAGAAGGGACAGGAATAATATTTAAGAAAGTAATATTATCAAGACTGATTTGTTTCATTGACGTTCATACCTCACTGATTGAAATTGGTTCCATGTGGTAGGTATTAAAGCCTCCGGCTCAGAAACGCCCATAATACGCTTTTATAGAATAATTTTGCAAATGTTTACAATTTTTTAAATACTCACAAATTTTGTAAATATTTAGAAATGGTGTAACTTCTGAGATAATTCCCTATGTTTTAAATTCTAATACAATTCCTAATGTTTTAAATTTTTAGATAAGACGAAATGTTTTAAGTTGTTCGAATGAAGGCTTCTATATAGCCCAAATTATAGTCTCACTGTAGCGGCAGACTGATTTTGGCAGTTTTCCATTATAGTGGGGTTGTAATGAAAGACTTAAACATCACAAAGCCTTGAAGACGGGAGCAGTAAATGAGACCAAAGGAGCTATTCAAGCCTTGGCATCTATGATTCACCTACAGAAGAACAAATGGGTCGTGGTCGTCGTCTTTGCTGTACACTATCTCGAGAAAAGCTCAGAAGGGAGGAGCTAAAATAAATGTAAACGATGTATTCAGTTTATATGTAAAGAGTCCACACCTTCAAACGATCATCTGCATGTTGAATTCATCCTAATTATGCTGTAATTTTCAAGATATCTTCCACCATGACAAAGTCAAGTTGACAATATTAGGCATCAAGCTTATTCAGAAATGTACATGACTGCAATTACAGAAAAAATGAGACATACAGGACACTAATATTAGCCCGTTGGAGAATAATTTGAAGTCAATGGGTGCATTCTTTGAAAAGTTACGAGTAGGCGAATTCAAGTTTTTTGACGGCGCGCTGGTCGGATAGGCTTATCGAAGAATTTCTATATTTTTGAGAAAACCGCTAAGGTTGTGGTCGTGTTTTCAACATGGGAAACAGAGAATGTTTCACTCTTTCATTTGAGAGTAGTTTGAAATCGATGAGTGCATTCTTTAAAACGTTACGAGTGTTGGACTAAAGTCTAAAGTCGCGCGAGTAGGACTCAAGAAATTTCTGTACTTCTCACAAACCGTTTCTTGAACCGTCTCGGCTGCGGCCTGCCGGTTTTCACAATGTAAATCGTTGCAATAAGCTGTAGCTTGAAATTAATGACTACCGTTGGGTTTAGCCAATGTCAATCTTGTCTTTTGAAATTTACGTCTTCAAATTTAGATGGATTAAGTTTGGCTTATTGTTACTTGAGCCAGACGACAATTTTTAAAAAAATTATTCAAAGACTTACTAAAGTTTTCCAAGCTGCCGTAAAATGTCTCTTTTATCGGATCAGATAAGATCAAGTGAAAATTCCCACAATAAATCAGATGGTAATTCCGACGATAAATAGTAGATTCTCTATATATTTATTCGCTTAAAATATCTTAATACGCTTAAAACAAAGTTGGTGGGTAACGCTCTACATTCAATATGCTGGATAGGAAATGTTCGGTTAGGATAGGTACGATAGGTTAAATTAGGTTAGGGTAGGATAATTATAATTTTTATCACTTTTTATTCATTTTCCATTTTTTCCCATTTTGACAAATGTTTATTTTCATTTGTAATTTTTTAATTTGTCATCTGTTAATTTTTGTTATTTTTTTAAATGTTAATTTTTTGTAGTATAATTTTCTAACATGTTGATTTTTTTACCTTATTTTAACGTTAATGAATTTATTTTATTTACATTTTTTAATTTTTTTAAATTGTAATTTTAGCATTTTCATTTTTTTATGTTAATTTTTTTTCAAATTTTTAAATTTTGTTATTTTAATATTTTTTATTCATTTTTTTTCAATTTATCTTTTTAAATTATTTTTCCTTTTTTAATTGTTTACATTTTCATTTATTGATTTATTTATTTTTGCAAGATAATTATTTTTTAAATTCTTTTGTGTATATTTCATTTTTGTTTTATCTATTTTTTAATCATATTTTTGTTATTTACTATTCATTGATTTTTTTTGTTTAAAAGATTTTATTGTTTGTTTAGTTTTTTTATTTGTTATTTATTTAATTTTTTAATTTTTATTTTTCATTTCTTTTTTATTCTTTTATTACTTTCCATTTTGAAGATTTAAATAATTTTTTATTTATTTTTTCGTTTGTTTTTATTTTTTTATTCATTTTCTTATTTTTCTTTCATTTTTTAATTATTCTTTCATTTGTTTTAAACTTTGCATTGCATAAAAATTTGATTTTGAATTACAGTAATTATTTCAGGAATCTTTCCACTCAAAGAATGCCAATAAAATACAATTCATTCATACTTTAACCTTATATGCTTGGAAGTGAGTTAAATTATTGAAACCGTGTAATCTACACGGGTTTCTGCTCATTATTGTGAAGGCGCCGTGACTCGCGGTATCGTACTATATATAAGGAAACAAGCAGAATAGATAGAATAGGTTTGTATATTGTTGGTTAGCATGGGTTAGGTTAGAATATGTTATGTTAGAGTCTCTTGGGTAGTGTTTACCGAATTTTTTCACGGGTCCACCTAGCTTAACAATAACATTGGATAAGTTGAGTTAGGATATAGGTAGGGTTGGGATAGGTTAAGTTAGGTTAGGATAGGATAGGTTAGGTCAGGATAGGTTAGGTTAGGATAGGTTAGGTTAGGAGAGTTAGCATAGGTTACGTAATGTTGACGACATTCATTCACGGATCAACGGTTTTTTATGTTTGACCAATCATCAGGAAAGCTTCCGTTAACATAGGATAGGTTAGTATGTTACATGTTAAGATAGGTTAGGTTAGAATTTGTTTTTAGAACTTGTTGGGTAATGTTGACCGAATTTTCTCATGGGTTCACCCTGCCTAACGATGATATTGGTTAAGTTAGGTTAGGATGGGATAGGTTAGGCTAGGATAGGTTAGTATATGATAGGTTAGGATATGATAGGTTAGGATAGAATAGGATAGGTTAAGATAGGATATGTTAGGATAGGATACGCCTTGATAGGATTGGTTAGGATAGGATAAGATAGGTTGAGACATGTTGTTAGTATAGGGTAGTTAGCATAGGTTAGGTAATGCTGACGGAATTTTTTCACGGGTCTAAGTTTTTTTATATTTGACGTATTATCATGATAGGTTTGATTAGCATAGGTCAGGAAAAGATAGGTTAGAATATGTTAGATTAGGGTAGCTTAGGTTAGATTGGGTTATGGTCGAATTTGTTAGATAATGTTGATGAAATTTTTTCACGGAGACACGGTATTTTATTTTTGACAAATTGTCAGGATAGCTTCGGTTAGGGTAGATTAGGATATGCAAGGTAAGGATAGGTTAGGTTAGGATAGTTTAGGTTAGGTTAGGATAGGTTAGTTTAGGATTGATTAGATTAGAATAGGTTAGGTAGGTTATGTCGTTGAAATTTTGTACAGGTTCACGGTTTTTTACTTTTGCCAAATTATCAGGATAGCTTCGGTTAGGATAGGATAGGTTAGTATATGTTTTGTTTGGATGAGTTAGGTTAGAATATGTTATGTAAGAATTTGCTAGGTAATGTTGACCGAATTTTTTTCACGGGTCCACCTAGCCTGAGGATGACATTGGTCAAAGTTAGGTTAGGATGGGATAGGTTAGGTTAGTATAGGTTAAGATATGTTAGGTAAGGATAGATTTGGTTAGCTTAGGTTAGGACAAGATAGATTGGAATATAGGTTTGGATGCATTTCATTTTAATGATTGAGATCTGGCTCAATATCATCAAGTATATCAGTATCATCAGCCATCAACTGGATAAACAGTAAGTTTATCACATAAATTTAAATGTATCACATAAATTTAAAATGTCAGAAAAAAGAAAAAAAATAAAAAGAAAAACAGTTTATTTCCAATAAAGTTGATACATGAAATGCACAACATTGGTTTTTAAATATCTTACCATTTCGATCCTTTGTTGATAGTCACACAAGGGTATCGTAATATCTATGTCAATTGTCGAAACAAAAAATGATCGAAAGAAAAGCACGAAAAAAGTGCGTTCTCTTCATTGCGTTAATCTGATTTTGACAATGCTTATAAATACAAGTAACTAAGAAAACATGGTCCTGGTGACGCATTGTTGAAAACACTCTCGTTAGTGTACTCTTATGTTGAAATATGAGCATGCGAACATAGGAGTTAGGGATATGAGGGAATAATGTTATGAGTAAAATGGGCAGATTTAAATTATTTATGGTCTAAGACTATTAGGTCGACATTCGGGAAAATTTTTCACTCCTACGTTTCAACTAGTATCTCAAATAACGAGCTCGGATAGACTAAAGTATGTTACCATAACAAAAATTTTTGATATTTCCTACATTAACAATACTGGCACAAAAGAGTTCACCGGACTCAAAGACATCATAGGATTTTTGTACAAGGCTAACCATAACATTTGCAATATTTGCTCGAACAGTTAGAAAAGTTAACTACCTAAAATAGTGTTGTCATAATATACTCAAGAGCGTAAGAAACAAACAATAAATTGCCATTCAAAACTTACAAGTACATTTTGGGACAGGAATAAGAAAATAATACAATGATGATATACTAAGTTATTGCATAAAATGAATTAAGTCGCTTATAAAACGTTTTAATAGGAAAGGTCCTGAGTTGATTTACATATGCAGATGGGTGTCTACCCATGCCCGTGTCAATTGTCGAAACAAATGATTGAGAAAAAAGCACGAAAAAATGCATTCATTTCCTTGATTAAATCTATTTTTTACAATGTATGTAAATACAAGTGCCTAAAAAACATAATCTAAGTGACGCATTGTTGGAAACACTCTCGGTAGTGCGCACTTATATTGAAATTTGAGCATGCAGGAACTTTGAGAAGCAGGAACTAGTGAAAACAGGAACATTTGAGCAGGAACTAGGGAAATAAAGGATCACTGTTAAAAGTAATCCTGAAGGATTTTACTGAAGGATTACTGTTATAGGCAGATTTAAATTGTTTTTCGTCTACGACCATGAGGTCGACATTCGGGACAATTTTTCATTCTTTCGTATCAACTTATCAATTAGTATGCCAAATATAACGAGCTCGAAGAGTTTTATTAATTAGAAAAACTGATTAAGTAAAGTTTAAATAAAATAATATTCCTAAAAATGAAAAAGAGGAAAATATATAAAATAAGAGGGAAACTAAACTATATTACGTTGAAAGTAAAAGAAAAGAATGAGAGATCACACAGAGATGATTAGTCTTTAACTAGTCTAATTTCTTATTGAGTACGCGCACTCAGTCCATGAGCAAGAACATTGGAAACTACAGATTGCTGATAGCGTTGTTACAAAGCTCGCTTACATCAGGTAGTATCCGAATATTACACAAAAAAGTAACTAAAGATGAAATAAAATAAAATTATCAATCATAAAATAATGTTTAAAATTATGAAATTGAGGCGACAGTGACATGATTTCTAATCTCTAACTTCGAAATTGATTTTGAGAGTTTAGTAACATTGTTTACACGCAAATAATAGCCTCATTGACAAATTTATGTATAAACAAATTAGGATTGTGAACAAGGTGGAAATCGAAGGGATATCTGAAGGTGAATTTCTTCTAGCTATTCTTAGAGTGTACATAATGTTAGCTCGAGAAGGTATTAAACACTCATTAATATAGAATTTCGGTTTAGTCATACGACAAGCCGTCAAAACTTCACGCTTCTTTTCCTAGTGCTTTAGTTCGAAAGTAATGTTGCTTCGATCCTCGTTTCCAGTTGCAGGTTTTCCCCATGCAATTTGACCACGATTGGTCGGTTTGTTTTTGGTTTGTCAGGTATTTTTTCACGTACTAGGCAAGGTTTATAAAATTAGGGACAGCCGTGAAGCGGCAGATTCGGAAATTAACGAAAAATCGGTACAGAGGTCTGGCAGGGTACAAGTTATTTCATATTTCAGTATTTTCACCTAAAATGTGTAGCTTTATTTGACATCAAAACTAAAATAGATTTATTAAACATAACGAAAGCTTCAAAAAAAGCATTCACGATAGATAAAATTACAAAAACAAATTATACCCCATATTTCCAAAACAGTTCAAAACCATTTGGTGCACATTCATCGAAAAACGCGAAACTTAGCAAATAAAACTGGCAATAAAAGATATACCTCATGAGAAAATCAACCTATAAAAGTTAACCCTTTAGAAAAACTTTCACCTAAATTTGGCATCGTTCATAATAGGTTGGAGAGAAAGAGAGGAAGAAATGAAAAACAGTTTATTTCCACTAAAGTTGATACATGAAAAGCATAACATTGGATTTTAAAATGTCTTAACATTGAAAAGAGGGAATAATTAGCTTAGGCTTATGAAATAAAAGAGAATCTTTTTGAAAACCAAATCGGTAGCTGTAATTAATACTGCGCTAAAGACTAAAATGTCGACTTAATAGAAATTCAGTACTATTTTTACCTTCTTACGTATCAACTAGTATTCCAAGTAAATGTTTAACCTCACCACGCGTTCATGATATTTCCGACATAAATAATGCTAGCGGAGTTCAAAACGAGAAAATGTTTTTTGCATAATGATAAATAAATATTTCACCACACAAATGGAGCAAAATGTGAAATTGACTACCTGAATAACGCTGCTATAATGCACTATCGAGTATCAGAAACGAGACAGTGTCACATGAGGCTAACAAAATGTTATACGACATGAATTGGAACATTGAAACAAACATTCTTACTGTTGAGTTCAATTCTCAATGTAAATTTCGGTAGACTGATGGGATTAACTTGAGCTCTGATACTAATTGTACAAAAAAGTGGTAATTTTCAAAAGCGTTGATACAAAATATGCCTTTGGTTTTTAAATATCTCAACGTAGAAGTCCTTAGTTTGTAGACCTACATGGATGCCATCTCAGCCAATGTTAATCTTCATTAAAAGATAGAGAGAAAACTAGATAATGCATACCCATGGTCAAGTTATTATATGTAAGGCCCCTTTCACACGAGGCAACTTGTGACCGTAACTGGTGACGGTCACAAGTTGCCTCGGATGAAAGCCTCGCAAACCATTGACCGTCACTGCTAACAACCACCCTAGGAAACCCTCAGTCGCAAGAATGCCTTCTTCAAGTGCTGAGTTACTTCTATTGGCTTTACTGCTCAATAAAAAGAAACGCTCTCGAAAAAGAAGAATGCAAACTCATGAGATGATAACATCAAGAATAGAGAACGGTGTACATCATTCACTTTACGATGATTTATGTGCAGATGAGAATAAATTTTTCAATAACTTTCGTATGAACAAGCCTTCATTTGAGGAGCTACTCAGCCTCATCGAGAATGACATCAGACGGACTGACATAAACATGAGAAGAAGCATAAGGCCAGAAGAAAAACCTGCAGTAACTTTAAGGTACGTTATTTATACTTAGAAAACACATGAGTTTTTAAAGAAACTTAGGTGAAGTTCATATATGTAACCCACCAACGTTATAGGTCTATAGATAATACTGCTAGGATATAAAAATCGACTTTTCGTGAAATTTTTATTGTAGTAAATAGCTAGTACTGATTCATTAGTAAATTACACAAACTGCATCATTTAATTTCCCATTGTTGGCACATAATTACTAAATATTTTATTTTTCACATCTTACAGTATATGTGTAATTTCTAAAAGGTGAAAATGTTACTCAGAAAATCCGAAATTGATTATACTGCTACTGTCAGTAAAAGTAGGATCGAGACGGTGTAGGTTTCATTTGCCAATAATTGCGACTTTGATCTTGAAATGCTGGCTATTGAAATTTATGAGAATTCAGAGGTTGATTTGTCTGATTGTAGACGGGCAAAGTTGAATGTTGAACGAGTGGTTGATGGATGACTTGTGCTTGGGAGATGATATTCAATATGCTTGCTTTTACTTGCAGCTTCCTGTCAGCAGGTACTTTCTGGAGGTCTGATACGAGGGATAGTAAGAACAACCTATCCTCGTTTGTTTCATCTGATTGCTGTTGGTTTTCCTAAAGTACTTTGGCCTTTAGATCTTCAATAAGGTCATCATTTCTTTAATTTATTTAAGATTTTTTCGAAGGATTTTCAGGTTCTTTTTCCCTTGGAGTCCCTCGGTTCATGTCATTCTCAACATCCTCATCCTTGTTTTCGTCCATGCTGCTTGTCGTAGGTTTCGTAACTGTTTCAAGGAAGCTGAGGATTTCGATATACACGTACTGCTTTCGTTCATTTGCGCCCGATCCAATTTTTCCGTTTTTTTTTTCAACAGCTCTTTGGTGTAACTGGTACGAATTTCCTTCCACTTCTTCTGGGCATGGGTAGCTGAAACAAAGTAAAATAAAAGATTGTTGCAAAAATAAACTAGAATAGAATTTAAAATCAATTTGATAACGGGAATAATAACTTTAATATAATCTCTTGTTGTTACAGATACCTTGGCTCCGGAGCTACTATGAGTGATCTACATTACCAGTACAGACACGGCTTATCTACAATTTCTACAATCATACGTCAAGTCTGTACGGCCATTTGGAAAAAAGTGAAGCCAATTTCTTTTCCTGAACTGACTAAACATTTCTGATGGAAACCGCGACTCAGTTTTGGGAAAAGACAAATTTCCCTCATTGCGTAGGTGCCTTAGATGGGAAACACATCAGATTAATCAAGCCAGAGAATAGTGGTTCATTATTCTACAGTTACAAAAATTGTTTTTCCATTTTGCTTGTTGCTGTATGTGATGCACCATATAATTTCCTGTTTATTGACGTGGGGGTGTATGGAAAGTCCTCAGATGCAACTGTGCTCAAAGAAAGTGTATTTTTCAAGAAACCTAAAAACGGAACCCTAATCATTCCTCCTGCACACAAATCCGCCCCTGGGTTTGAGACACCTATGTCTTACGTGTTTGTGGCAGATTAAGCCTTTGGCCTTACTCAAGAAATTATGCGACCATATGCTGGAAAGTTCTTAAGTGAAAAAAAACGCAAATTTAACTATAGGCTTTCACGGGCTCGCAGATATATTGAATGCACATTTGGGATACTTGCAAATAAATGACAAATTTTTCATCGCCCAGTTAATGTAAACCTAGAATTGGCAGGAGACATTGTCAAAGTGTGCTGTGTTCTGCATAACTTTGTCCGAGCGAGAGATGGTGTTCAAACTGATGAAAGTTTCTCAGTTGAAGGAGTATTTGAATGGGAATGTGCAACAGGGCCAGCCTCAAGACTTGCCAGCAATCTGAGAGATCAATTTGCCGACTTCTTTAAAAGTGATAAAGGTGCAATTCCCTGGCAGATGGATTAAATCTCAAAAGGTGTAATAAAGTTTTGTTTTTTCCGTCTTTTGCAGAATTTTTTTACGAAATTTCGGTTAGTAGTAATACAGCTTTAGTACTGATTACTATTAAAATATTCATTTTTCGAATAAATTTGGCAATAGATTTTGAGTCATTTGCCTTTAGAGTAATTTTGTGCATGCCATAAAACAGAAAAGATCCAAAGGTCCAACTTATGAATAAATGAAATATACAAATGTTTGCTATAACTTACCTAAATCATTCTTTTCAGCGGGAGTTTTTTCTTCAAAGTCTGCAATGAAGTGCAGAATAAAGGCATTCCATGCCTGCCTCTTTTCATTCATGTTACTATATTCATCAGAGGATGAATTCCACTATGCAGGGAACTTATCCACTTCAATAAAGAGGAAATTATATGATGCATCACATACAGCAACAAGCAAAATGGAAAAATAATTTTTGTAATTGTAGAATAATGAACCACTATTCTCTAGCTTGATTAATCTGATATGTTTCCCATCTAAGGCACCTACGCAAAGAGGGAAATTTGTCTTTTCCCAAAACTGAATCGCGGTTTCCATCCAGAAATGTTTCGTCAGTTCAGGAAAAGAAATTGGCTACACTCTTTTCCAAATGGCCGTACAGACTTGACGTATGATAGTAGAAATTGTAGATTTGCCGAGTCTGTGCTGGTAATGTAGATCAATCATAGTAGCTCCGGAGCCAAGGTATCTGTAACAACAAGAGATTTTATTAGAGTTTTTAATCCCGTTATCAAATTAATTTTAAACTCTATTCTAGTTTATTACTGTAACAATCTTTTATTTTCCTTTGTTTCAGCTACCCATGCCCAGAAGAAGTGGAAGAGAATTCGTGCCAGTTACACCAGAGAGCTGTTGAGGAAATAAGACGAAAAAAAGTGGATCGGGCGCAAATGAACGAAAGCAGTACGTGTATATCGAAATCCTCAGCTTCCTTGAAACAGTTACGAAACCTACGAGAAGCAGCATGGACGAAAACAAGGATGAGGATGTTGATAATGACATGAACGGAGGGACTCCAAGGGAAAAAGAACCGGGAAATCCTTCAAAAAATCTAAAATAAATCAAAGAAATGATGACCTTATTGAAGTTCTAAAGGCCAAAGTACTTAAGGAAAACCAACAACAATCGAATGAAACAAACGAGGATAGGTTGTTCTTACTATCCCTCGTATCAGACCTTCAGAAAGTACCTGCTGAAAGGAAGCTACAAGTAAAAGCAAGCATATAGAATATCATCTCCCAAGCACAAGTTATCCATCAACCACTCATTCAACATTCAACTTTTCCCGTTTACAATCAGACATATCAACCTCTGAATTCTCATCAATTCCATCAGCCAGCATTTCAAGATTAAAGTCGCAATTATTGGCAAATGAAACCTACGACAGCAGCTGTTGGAAATGATCATTTGCAGTGTCCTGCACCAACACCGTCTCCTACTTTTTCTGACAGTAGCAGTATAATCAATTTCGGATTTTCTGAGTGACATTTTCACTTCCAAGAAATTACACGAATACTGTAAGATGTGAAAAATAAAATTTGTAGTAATTATGTACCAACAATGTAAAATTAAATGATGTAGTTTGTGTAATTTACTAATGTATCATTACAAGCTATTTACTACAATAAAAATTTCACGAAAGTCGATTTTTATATCCTAGCAGTATTATCTATTGACCCATAACGTTGGTGGGCTACATATATGAACTTCACCTAAGTTTGTTTAAAAACTCATGTATTTTACAAATATAAGTAACGTTCCCTAAAGTTACTGCATGTTTTTCATATGGCCTTATGCTTCTTCTCATGTTTATGTCAGTCCGTCTGATGTCACTCTCGATGAGGCTGAGTAGCTCCTCAAATGAAGGCTTGCTCATACGAAAGGTATTGAAAAATTTATTCTCAACTTCACATAAATCATCGTAAAGTGTATGATGTACACCTATGTCTATTCTTGATGTTAACATCTCATGAGTTTGCATTCTTTTTTTTCGAGACCGTTTCTTGTTCTTGAGCAGTAAAGCCAATAGAAGTAGCTCAGCACTTGAAGAAGGCATTGTTGCGACTGAGGGTTTCCTAGGGTGGTTGTTATCAGTGACTGTCAATGGTTAGCGAGGCCTTCAGACGAAGCAACTAGTGACCGTCACCAGTGACGGTCACAAGTTGCCTCGTGTGAAAGGGGGTTTAGGTGCCACGCTGATGTAAAACGCTCTTGACAGTCGGCAGTGGCTTTGGCTCTTGGCAGTGGCTTTGGTTTTAGCGATATCCAGGAATAATATTACAAGTACGATGGGCGAAAGCAAATTTTTCTAGATAAAAAATTAAAGCTCGACGTGGCAAAATTTCGAAACAATTTTTCGTGTACAGTTAGCGGCGAAATTATTCGTACACCCCTCGCCTTTCAAAACTTTCTAGAATTATTACTCAAAAACTATTGTTGCCACAGGCATAAGATTTTCACTGGGTGTGAAGCACATATTGTTGACAATGATACGAAGTTTCTAAAACATACCATTATTTTTGAAAGATTTAACATGCAGAACTTCAGAATCACGAAATGACAAAATTATTCATGCAGTTGAGAAATTACATATCATTGAGAAGTATTTACCGTTATACATGTTTAATTGAAAAAAATTGTGTCTAAAATGCTCTTGAACATTCTAGATGGGAGATCATATCAGAAAATTGTGCCAGAGCTAACGGAATGCCAGAGGAATAGAGTTTTGTCATTCGTACACTAGCGCCACTATGGGAAAAACTCAGGAACTCGGTGTGGACCTCAGACAGACGATTATTGACTGCCACAAAGCTGAAATAGTTATGGCGACATATCTAAGCGTTTGAGCATCCCAAGATTTACAGTACAACCTGTTATAAAACAGTTTGCTAAGCTTGGTACTGTAGAAATGTTGCCTGGGCATGGTCGCAAACAAAAATTTTCGGTGAGATTTTCTCGAAAATTGTATCGTGAGGTCAACGCTAATCCACGCGTGAAGTTAGACGACATTGCCGAGAGATTGAAAGCGCAGGGAACTAGCGTGAGCAATCGCACAATCCAGCGCTGTCTGAACAAGGAAGGCCTTCAAGGACGCCAACCTCGAAGGACTCCACTCCACAAACCATGCCATGTTGCTGCTCGCTTGAACTTTGCTAAGTCACACTTGGGAAAGGACAGAGGCTTTTGGGAGAGAGTATTATGGAGTGACGGAACCAAAATCGAGCTTTTTGGGCACAATGACGTGAAGAAGGTTTGGCGTAAGAATGGGGAAGCTTTGCTGCCGAAGAACACTGCCAACAGTTAAACATGGAGGTGGATCACTGATGTTTTGGGGTGGTTTTACTGCATCGGGAACTGGAAAATTGGTTGCAGTTGAAGGGAAGATGACGTCTGATGCCTATATTTCTACTCTAGACAGAAACCTGAAGGTGTCAGCTAATAGTTTGGAACTTGTGTGGCGATGGGTATTTCAACGAGACAATGACCCTAAGCACACATCCAAGTCTACAACTAGCTGGCTCCAAAGAAATTAGATAAATGTGCTGCTATGGCCTTCGATGAGTCCTGATCTTAATCCCATTTAAAATTTGTTGCAGGAATTAAAATTCAACATCAATAAGAGAGCTCCAAAGAATCTTCAAGAATTGAAACGCATCGCCATTGGAGAATGGAACAATATTTCATCTAAAAGTACGGAAAAGCTTGCCAAAAACTATTTTATAAAAGGCTTTTAAGTGTTATGAAGATGAAAGGCCTCAATACCGCTAAACTGTCAATATTAGTTTTTAGACAAATTGTAATCCATCTTCAACGGAATCACTTAAAAGTTGAGCAACAAGTTTAATATTCATCTTTTCTAAAAGTATTTATGTGCTTTAATTTTAACTTCTAGATAAATGTATTAATTTTGAAGTTTATATAAACTATAATACAAGACTTTTAAATATTATGAAGATAAAAGGTCACGCTATTGATTATTGAAAATTAGCTCAAATGGTTGATTGACCTCAATAAAGTGTAATACTACTCCCTGTATGATTAATTTTGTCTTATCGTATTTATGAAGTTCATTTTGCTAAACCTTTCAAAACTAATATTTTGTTCGAGAAACTTCGTATTATTGTCACTAATATGTGCTTCACACCCTGTGAAAAATCTTATGCCTGTGGCAACAATAGTTTTTGAGTAATTCTAGCAAGTTTTGAAAAAGTAGGGTTGTATGAATTATTTCGTCGCTAACTGTATACATATCGAAATAGTACCAGGTAACTACCTCAAAGAATATGTTTTATCTACACAACAACTTCATGATATTTCACACATAAATAGTACTGAAGGCAAGAGACTAGTTTATGTCCAGCAAACCAGATCGTTAAATTTGCCAAAACATCGGTTTTTAAACAGTTTTTGTTTTAGAGGTCTTTTATTTGTGAAAAACCATTCGCGGATTCGAATAGCAGTGCCGATGGTTAAATAAAATATTCAGGGAAAACACAAAATTGGTTCCTTGGGTTGACTCTATTTTTAAAAGCTTCTAAATACTGCTCACAAAGGAAAAAACTGCTGACATAGGTAAAACCGATTTTGGGAGGAGAAGGAAGTCTCTATTTCAATAGGTATTGACAAATATGCTTAACGGTTCACTGTTAGTGACAAATGTTGTTAAAGTATGGACTGGGAAATATTCTAGTCTCAGCGCGTCCTTCAAATACAGTTAATATAAGAAAGTAATGTGTAATTGACAAACGTATCATTTAGGCTATTCATATATTGAATATGGAATGAAAATGTCCACGAGGAAATTATCAGTTAATGCTTTCCAATGGAATTAGTGGTAACTACTTGTAATTTTATCATTTTTTCTCTGACCAATGCTTAGAAAACGCTCAAATGAGCTAATTTCTAATTTTTTGATAGATCAGAAAAATTAGGTTACAGTCTAATTTAATTGAAACAACAAAGACATTTCAAGTTCCTCATTCTTTTGGTATTCCTACGTATAATAACATACAGACATTGGTACATGACGTAAGATAAAACACTGTGATAGCTTGGTATTACTTAAAGCTAGCAAACAATTGCAAAATTTTTACACTTAGAATTGAACTAAACCTAATTGTGGTTTCGTAATCGACTGAGCTATACAGGCTATGTTTGAGATTTTCGCAGAAAGACTAGTAAGAAAGGAGGTTTAAAGAATTGGAAAATCACAATACTACTGAAGGAAACGCCATCATATTAATTTAAACAATTTAAACTAATTATTTCCCACAAGCGATACAGTTGTAGTAAATGAAGTACAGAAGTGTAACAAGAAAATGTAACTATCTCTAGCATAGATATTTCAGCTCCTCAGATTTTGAAATGCTGACCTCAAAGTAGCAGTGAGAAGATTTGATGCAAATAGTCGCCAGTTTAGTTTGTGTTAGGCAGTGTTGAACTACGAGATGTTGCAGAGTAGAATTTTTTACGATGAAGATGTGAAATGGCATTTCATGTTTGCCTTAAATTCTTTTACAGTTTGAGTATTTTCAATTGGCTGGAAAGCCTTAATCCACAACAGAGCTGCTGAAACTCAGAGAGCTTTTTGTCCCACGTCAGATGAACAGTTACTATAACTAAAACACAATTTATCCGAATTTGTTTTTGTTCTGAAGATTGAGTGGAAGAAATTTTACGGCATCGGCATTACTCTCAGGGAGGTAGAGATACGAGAACAAGAGCCTGGCTTTCAGAATGGGGAATCTTTCTGGTTTTGGGTCCAGCCATATTTTTCGAGAACAAGAGTTGTGTGATCGCATTTATTGAAATTACCTTTGCACACCAGGTAATTGGCTGCAAAGTTTATACGTTTTTGCTATTATTTTGAAGATATTGTGGTACGTCCCCTCGGACAAGACTGCAATAGTACAAACGCGATAATACTAAAAAGTGGAATCATGAAAAATCTACAGCTTTTTTCTCAAATGTGCTCTAAAAACTCATGTTATAGAGAATTTTTTTCTAAAGCTAACGATGTGTTTCACTGCTTTGTAAGTGTGTGCGTTCATCTGCTACAACTCGCTAAAAGCCAGTCACGTCATTACAGTGCAAGGTGACGAGATTGTCAGGCTGTCCTGAAAACTTAAACTTAATGACGTTTGAAATGCTACTCCTACCACAGTTTTAAAGGTACATGAATGACAAATATATCAATCGATAGGACTTAAAAAAAGAAAACAATGGTGTATGAGTTTAATGGAAAATATTTATTTTGAACCAAAATAATACTCCAAAAAAAATACACTTTCTTAAAAAATCTCAAAATTCAACGAATGAAAATATCGAAATTCTACTCCCATGTTTCTTTAGATGATAAATTTAGCTATCTAAAAAACATGTTGACGGTTCTGTAACTTTACAATTATACAACGTACAGCACTTTCCGTAGTAGCAATTTTTTTCATTTATTCCGAAAAAAAATTAAGTTTTGAAAGATACAAAAAAAATCCGAAACAAAAAAGAATCGTTGCATAATTTCACACTTACGGCGAAAATGAATAAATCCATTGTGAACGACAGACTTGAGTTTTTTACCCTGACGGTCCCCCGAAGGTCGTCAAGTCCTCCTTCCCCTCCCCCTCCCTCCTCCCAACTCAAAAATGATGGCACAGGCTCGAGCGTTCAGCAGGCGAGAGTTAGCCATACAGCTCACGGTCGAAATGCTTTGGAACGTAATTAAAATGTTCTGTCACATAGTGAACAAATTCAGAGTTAGGTTTAGCAGCAGACCACTCAGGTGCCGAGTTGTTTAGGCTCTACTGAAAACCTGAAGTGGTTAATATTTGAAATTTATCTCCTCCCATAGCTTTAGAGGTACAGGAATGACATGTATACAGAGTGTTTTTTAAATACGGAACCCAAAAAAAATTGAAAAATTTTTGATACAATAAACGTACTTCTTAAAACAAAACTGCAGTAGAATCCTGAAATTTATATCTTTAATTTAGTACCTACGTATTCATGACACAACAGTCAAAATAAGAATCAGAAGACACGGTAAAATTCAGCCTGCTTTAAAACTGCCGCTAAGATGACGTACTGGACAGAGGAACAATTTAATTTTATAAGCTCTGCACACTTCTCTAATTTAAGGAGCATTGTCCTAGTGCTAGGACAATGCTGGGACAATATTCCTTCCATTTGTATCAAAAGGTATTAGGGAACCATTTCCTAAAACTGGAAACTTTTTTCTATTGGACGTACGTCTATGAAAATTTGCAGACTACTAGATCTCCTAATTCTTAACAACTTTTATTGAAGAAGTTTTTTCATTTGGGGCATAGAAAATTAATTATTCCATATAATAAAAAAAAATATATTTAAATATTTTCCATAATTTCTCCGAAGTTTACAAAGCTAGAGCAATGCGGTTTGTTTCATTTGAAAGTAAAATGCGTGCTCTAAAAAGTTGACGAAACAGTTTTTTGATTTAGTTCATTCCGAATTTATAAAAATAAATTTTGAAAGAGGTCGGGTAAAAGTTATAATTTTAGGATAAAAAAGTTTACGGAAAGTTTTACGTAAAATTTTTGGAAAATTCGTCTTGTCACCTTTTTAGAGCACGCATTTCACTTTCAAATGCAACAATCCGCATTGCTCTAGCTTTGTAAACTTCGGAGAAATTATGTCAAACGTCTTGAAAACTTTTTGTATTATAGATATTTTAAGATTAAAAATGCTTCTGTTCTTACAGTTTTTAAGCTACAGTGATGATTTTAGTATCATTGGAGGCGGAAAAACAAGGACTTTCCAAAAATAAAACTGTTTTTCAAAATTCATTTTTGTTTCAAAGTTATGACGTCATAAATTGTAATTTTTTCGAAAAATTTTCATTTTTTATTTTTTCATTTTTTCAATTTAAAATTGGAAATTTGAAGAAAAGCATTTAATTTTTTGAAATTTCCACGTTATTCTGCATCCAATGATACCAAAATCATTACTGTAGCTCAAAAACTGTCAGCGAATAAGCATTTAAAAACCCCCCCCAAAAAATGTCGTTTTCTATGATTTTCTATTTTCTTTTCAAGAAAATCGCATTTTGTCATAAAGATAAATGATTTTAAATTACATTTCCTATCAGTGTACCAAATTTCATTGCTCTAAATTCAATAATAAAGAAAAGGTTCGTAAGGAAGACTCTTACCTTGAGGAATATGAATGATGAAATATAAAAAAATTATAAAAAATAAAAAATTGAAATTTGAGGAAAAGCATTTAATTTTTTGGAATGTCCACGTTATTCTGCATCCAATGATACCAAAATCATTACTGTACCTCAAAAACTGTCAGCGAATAAGCATTTAAAAAACCCCCCCAAAAAATGTCGTTTGCTATGATTTCCTATTTTCTTTCAAAAAAATCGCATTTTTTCATAGAAGGTAAGTGATTTTAAATTGCATTTCCTATCAGCGTACCAAATTTTATCGCTCTAGGTTAGTAAATGAAAAAAAAGGTCCGTAAGGTCCGCTCTCTCCCTCTCGGGGGGGCGCTAGCTCTGGGATACGTTCCTGATATTTCTACAGACATTCGGGGACATATCTCAAACTCTTTTAAAGCAATAATAAAAACAATCAGGCAAGTCTAATTTTTGACTGAGATGCTCGGAAATGGTGTCCTTAAAGAATCTTCGGATCTCGTATTTCAAGAACACCCTGTGTCCTTTGAAAGGACTAAAGAAGAGCTACAAACTCGCTATAGTTACCTGTAGTTCGAAAATTGTATTGGAAACAAGAGGAAAAAAGAAAAATTGACGAATTTTTGGAAAAAAATTCCAGAATTTCAACAAATCCAAATATCAGAAAATCTTTCCGTCAGATTTTAGATAATAAATTAAGCTATCTAGAAAACAAATTGCCGGTTCTGTCTCATTAAAATTGAATAAGGAGATCCATTTTCTGTAATACCCATATTTCAGTTTTTTCGATAAAAAATCAATTTTGTGAAAAAGATGCATAAAAACAGTCGAAACAAAAAAAAGAATCGTTGCATCATTTCACATCCATGGTGAAAATTTCAAAAAATCCATCCAAAAATTATCTTTTTTAACGAGACGGTCCCTTTTGAGCAACGATAAAACCAAAAATCTTCATGAATTTATCGAAAATAAGCGACATGGTTTCATAGGAATAGAAGCGAATACCGATACTCTGAAATTTATTATAGTTATCTTTCACTTGCATTAAACTTCAATCTATTAAAGGTAATACCTCGATAACTTTGTTAGGGTATAAGGATATTATCTTTCATGGTTTTGGAGATGATGAAAGCACTCTAATAGCAAATATAAAATCTGTTATCGAGTGAATATATTGTATGTTGACCCAATACATGTTCAGTGCAGTGCAAATAACGGTTCGTGTCTCAGCAGTTTAGAGCACAAACTTTCTAAAATTTCTTTTCTCACATTCCACAAGGCGATATAATTGTAGAAAACCTTGACACGCCAATTTATTTTATTGATTTATCAACCTCTGATTTAAGATTTGAGGAGATAGATCACTCATCAAAATCGACATACAGTACCTTGAATACTAAAGATGGTGGAAAAAGTATAATTATATTTAAGATGGAGCAGTTGAAAAAGTGTTTAACAAATTCCTTTTAAAAATGAGAACTATGGAATGAAATAAAAGGACAAAAATTAATAAATAAATACAAAAGACAACTCATCATTACAAAAACAAATTGGAACTAATTTAAATTGGGCCTATAATGGTATTAGAATAATTATTCACATTCTATACCAGTTTCTTTCTCCATCTGAAAATTACAATTACATCGGAGTAGCTTTGAATGAAAACGTGGGACATAGTTTTTACATCAGACATAAAACAAATATCAATTAAAGCTTCATTCATCTGTTTGATCGCATTTGTGACTTCTTAATGGAGGAAGAAATACAGAGTTCCTGTTTACATGGAATTGTATCAACTCAGAAAAGATTAAATTCTAAAAAAGACATGTTATTTTGTTTATACTAAAAACTGAAAACACATACGATGGGAGCAGTGAGCAAATTGATTATTTCGGTTCATCCTGTGGTAAATACAGCACGTTACTCCATTTGAACTATAAAAGTCCTCAGGGAGCCGTGGCAAATGTAATAAATATGAAAGAGCAAGAGAAGCTACTTTAATCATTTAAAGGTATATGTTCGAATGAAACCTAATTTTAAAAGTTCGGCCACAGGCCATCATCAGTGGCAAGAATTCTGGAAAGTGCAATGTAAAAATAGACTATTTTAGAATGACAAATTTAAAAACAAGCTATAAAATTACGTTAAGTGTGATTTTCATTTACTATGGCTAAAGGAAATGAACTAAGAGTGTTGTTTAAACTCGGCTTAAGTTTAAAAATGTACAAGGACTCTAAAACGAGCATATCTAGCTGTATAAAACTGTGGTTTTACCAAGATCGAAAATTGATGAATGAAAATTACGCTATCGCACTTGTCTGAATGTTTTCGAATGGGGGAAAATGGGGGCTATGACAAAATTGAGCCTGTTCTGAAGCTACTGTGGCAGAATGCTCGCAAACTCGAGTGCGAAGAGTACGAGATGTACATCCAATGGACTCTGATGCTTAACGTGCACAACTAAACTTATAGACAAGAGGAGCTTGCATTCTGGCAGGAAGCTTATCTTTATAATTAAAAAATGATGATATTCTAAAGATATTCACCAATACAATTTTAAAATTCACATCAGAAAAATACTTCGAAAAAACATCATCCAATTCTTTCTTTAACTTCTCAGACTGCAAACCAAAGCAAGGAAGGGATACAAATGCAGTCCTATGGGCGGAATCGATGTTGCCAACTTCAAATCTGTAGCCATAAAATCAAACAAGGAATAAACGTATTTTTGAATCTATGCAACTTTCGGAGTTGCCATTGTTCGTGAAAAAAGATCTCAAAAAGTCAAATTCTTAATGTAAGAAAGAGAAATTAGTACATATTTTAAAGGCGCGGGATATCAACGTTGTAACACTATTAATCTTAAAAGACCACGAACAAAAGCTGAAAAAACCTACGCCTTGTCCTGAAAACTATTTTTCTATAAACAGTGCACCTGATTTTATATGATTTATGAATGAATAAGGCAGTCTAAAATGAATTTTTTGATCTTGATCCATTTCCATGGTAAATTTCATATTTTCATGTTTTGTATTCAAATAATCCAAGAACAATTGGGCGTGAGATGGTTCACGATAGAGCAGGAACGTGTCATCTATGTAACGTCTATAAAACACGGGCTTAAAAGACTCGGGGCAGGTCGACAGCCACTGAACTTCTTTTTCACATAAACACGTAGGCAAAAGTTGGGCCCAAAGGTAGGCCCATAGCCATACCATCCGTCTGTCTATAATATTTTGAATCGAACACAAAAAATGGACTGAGCACAGATAATTCTAAAAAAGATTTGAAAAGCTCTCGGAAGAGGCTCATGGTTTTTGTGGTAGAATTTAGAAAAAGTTTTCGTAAACAAATAGCCATAGTCTCATGCAAGGGTATGTTAGTAAATAATAATTCTACATTAAAAGAAGCCGTAAAAAATATCCTGCATCGACATATTTTTTCAAATCTGAGATGAAAGTGTGAGAGTTGTTAACAGTAAAATCATGGGTACAGAGAGGAGACAAAACAGGTACTAAAAATTTTGCTAACGAAAAACTGGGAGCATTGTAGGACGCAAAAATTGGACGGAATTGACATTTAGCTGTAAAATCAGGTTTATGAATTTCCGGAAGGCTATAGAGAGTACCCTCAGAACCCTTGACCGAAAGCTTACTATATAAATCTTCTCCAATGCAGTTCTAGCCTTTCAATTTTCGCAAAAAGTTATTGATTTTATCTTCCATACCAGTGACTAATTTTTCTATCGGCTCAATAACTTCAACAAACTTATTCGCTTAAGATATAAGCTGTTTCATGTTGTTTAGGTAGGTCGACTTTTCCACCAAAACTTTTACCCGTCCTTTGTCTGGTTTGGTTACAATGACATTCCTGTTTGATGCTAAATTTCTTAAGAGAGTAAAATCAGATTTTGAAAAAAACAGACAAAAAACCTTGTGTGGCTTGAAATTTTAATAGTATTCATTAATTATTAATAGCTGGTGGTTGACGAGCAAAAATTAGAGGTGGGCTTCTTAGTCCTCTCTGCGAGCTCTCAAACTGGCTTGCATCAGGCTTTTTCGGTCGCCTCTACTACTAAGCTAGCACTGATTGAGAGCCTGCTCGTACTGGTCAACTGATTTTTTTCTGCTTCACTCATGTTCTCTATCTAATAGTTTTATTTCTTCCATGTCTCACTTGTAAGCACTCACATCTAGCCTCATCATTACCCTTTTACTTTACACCTCAATGTAGTTCTCACTTTGCTTTAACACTTTGAGTGCAACGTGACCCACCTATGGTCATTTAGGGGATTTTCATGATGATGATGATGACCAGCGGTCACTGATTCAATTTTCATAAATACTTGTGGGGACCGAACACCTTTTGCACTTTTTTCTTCATTTAGTAACCAATGCTTATCAACTTTGACAGACTGATAAAACGCATGAACAAAATAGGGATCACCCTGTGGAAAATTTTTGATTTGTTTCATAGAAAATGAGTTACGGCATAGAAAACGGTAAAAAGCAAACGTGACATCTAAAGTTCGGCAAACCCTACTCCTACTACAAATTTCAACCTATAGACATGAAACAAGTGTCATTTGAAAGAAAAATACTTGGGCAACAGCCACGAGGTAGGAGTGTTTGAAGCTCGTTTTGGTTTCAGAGATATTTTGAATGCAAAAGCCAATTTTAAAAAATTGCCAAAAATCTCGATTATTTCACTTTGACGGCCTCCAGTTTTTACCTAATTCGAAAATCTCAAACTCCTACCTCGGGTCTGTGGCCCTATTGTTCTTTTAAAAAAAAACATTATTATTATTAAAAATATAAAGCAATTAAATATTGACAAAGAGAAAATCATTTATGAACTCATTTCAAACTGTTCGATTGAACTTAACTAGTTAAAGAATGAAATACGTCAATTTCAGTCAGAGACTTTGGATATGAATGAACAAATGAGATAATAGTTTGAAGAAAGTAGGGCATCCATCGCTGGAATGAGAAATAAATAAATGAAGCAATAATTTTTTTTTGGAATGAAGTTTACATGTCTCGTAATCTGAATCCCTAATTGTGATTACACATTTCATTTATTGTAAAATCTATTTTAGAAATTCATTGATTTTTAAATTTTTCCTATAGTAAATTAACCTTTTAACCAGCGTATAAACTAGCGAACGATTCACTTAGAAAATAGTGATTCAAACTTAAATTGCAAAACTGATGATAAAGAAAGTAGTATTGGGGAATTCACAAACACATTTTTAGTGAAAAGCACGCCGAAATTTAGAATTTATTTCATGAAAATACTTAATTCGAGTGAGTTTAGTTTTTTTTAAATCGTTGCATTTTTGAAGGTATAGCGATGTAAATTTACTTGAAGCCTGTAGGTAATTTGTATACAAGAGGTAACTGCCGCAAAATTTACTATCAGGTGTACCAAGACAAGCAATCAAAATGAATGCAAGCGTAACGATTTTCTTGAGTTACTTTTTAGTGTCACTAAAAATATTCACCCTGTCATTGTTGCCCAAAGTATTTTGATTGTTGCCCAAATTCAAAAAGTTTTGGTATTACATTCTTGAAGTTCTATTTATCTTTTTCATAATGAGATAAAAGGTAAATTCTTTGTTGGAAAACTAGTTCAATATTTTGGAAATCGATTTCTAAATTTTGCATAATGTTCACATTCCTAAGAGTTTCAAAAATTGTCCTCAGTGAGGCTTGATAGATGCTGTAATGTACCGCAGTGAAGCTCCGAAGATGCTCTAGTGTACCGCAGTGAAGATCCGGAGATGATCTATACCATTTTCACTTAAAATTAATCCAAGTCAAGTTCAATTTAATCCAAGTCAAGTTCAAATTAATCCAAGTCAAGTTCAAATTAATCCAACCCTAAGTTGAGTTAAAATTTGACATAATCACTTGTTAATTTCAGCATTTTTATGTTAAATATGTTTCTATTCGGTGTGATGAGCAAGAAAAACGTTTTTCCTTTCAGCAAGGAGGACATGAAATTTCTGCTAAATAAATACAAGCTATCGTAAAATGTGGTAAGTATCCAGCATCAGGAGGCAGAGTGTGATTCAGATCTTTGAGCGGAGTAACAGATAGAAGTAAATTATAAAAACTTC
The DNA here is from genome assembly GCA_014220935.1 of Platorchestia sp. MABIK. Lineage (NCBI taxonomy): Eukaryota > Metazoa > Arthropoda > Malacostraca > Amphipoda > Talitridae > Platorchestia > Platorchestia sp. MABIK. Next base: position 2,701 of record JACJUY010004603.1, on the reverse strand, counting down.
GTATTATGCAACACATTATAGTTTCTTTATAATTCTAAATTAATGGTAGTGTGCATCCATTCAAATACTTATGTTCAAAAGTAATTATATGTAACACATATACATAGTAGTATCGAGGATTTATTCACACTCATATGGAGATTTATTTGCGTGAAACTCCATTTTATCAATTTTATAAATTCACTTATGCAACAAACTACAAAAGATTACCATTGGAAGATATGTAGATTTAACCTTTAAGGGAACCATTTTGAAAAACTGGAAACTTTTTTCTATTGGACGTACATCTATGAAAATTTGCAGACTACTAGATCTCCACATTCGTTACAACTTTTATTGAAGAAGTTTTTTTCATTTGGGGCATAGAAAATTAATTATTCCTCATAATAAAAAAACATATATATAAATATTTTTCATAATAACTCCGAAATTTACAAAGCCAGAGCAATGCGGTTTGTTGCATTTGAAAGTAAAATGTGTGCTTTAAAAATTCGTCTGAGGATTTTTTGAATGTATTTCATTCCGAATTTATATGATTTTTTGAAAGAGGTAGGTAAAAGTTATAATTTTTGGATGAAAAAATCTATAGAAAGTTTTACATAAAAAATTTGGAAAATCCCTTCAGGCGAATTAAAGAACACACATTTTACTTTCATATGCAATAAACTGCATTGCTCTAGCTTTGTAAACTTTTGAGTTATTATGAAAAACGTCTTGAAAACTTACTTGTTTTAAAAGATATTTTTAAGATCAAAAATGCTTCTTCTCCTACAGTTTTCAAGCTACAGTAATGATTTTAGTATCAATGAATGCGAAAAAACAAGGCCTTTCCAAAAAATGAAATGGTTTTTCAAAATTCATTTTCGTTCTAAAGTTATGACGTCATAAATTTGAATTAGAAATTTATTTTTTTTCAATTTTTCATTTTTTCAACTAAAATTGGGAATTTGAGGAAAAGAATTTGATTTTTTGGAATGTCCACGTTTATTTGCATCCAATGATACCAAAATCATTACTGTAGCTTAAAAACTGTCAGAGAACAAGCATTTAGAAACTCCCCCCCAAAAAAATGTCGTTTTCTATGATTTTCCATTTTCTTTTCAAGAAAATCGCATTTTGTAATAAATGATAAATGATTCAAAATTGCATTTCCTATCAGTGTACCAAATTTCATTCCTCAAAATTCAATAATAAAAAAAGGTTCGGAAGGGGGATGCTTACCTTGAGGAATATGAAAGATGATTTATAAAAAAGTTGAAAAAAAAAAATTGGAAATTTGAGGAAAAGCATTTAATTTTTTGGAATGTCCACGTTATTCTGCATCCAATGATACCAAAATCATTACTGTAGCTCAAAAACTGTCAGAGAATAAGCATTTAGAAAATCCCCAAAAAATGTCGTTTCTATGATTTTCAATTTTCTTTGAAAGAAAATCGCATTTTTTCATAGAAGGTAAATGATTCTAAATTGCATTTCCTATCAGTGTACCAAATTTTATTGCTCAAGGTTTATAAATGAAAAAAAAGGTCCTTAAGAGGGATGCTCTCCCCCTCTCGGGGAGGCGCTAGCTCTGGGATACGTTCCAGATGTTTCTACAGACATTCGGGGACATATCTCAAACTCTTTTAAATCAGTAAAAGAAACAATCGGGAAAATCTAATTTTTGACTGCAAATGCTCCAAAATGGTTCCCTTAAAAGAAATATAGCAACGATGTTCTGTTCTTGCTTGTTCAAACGATTTCTGTAAAAACAAGTTGCAATTTGTTTCATCGACAAAGATGATATATTTGCCTTGGTCTATTCATTTGAAGGGATGGCACAATTTTTATTGCTAACGCATGATTGTATCTATGTAGTAATGTACTCATAAAAATTGTAATCAAATGGAATCGTACACAAGTACACAGTGAATCGCAATTGCACATTTCCTTTTAAAGCTTAAATCTACAAATAGTCTGTGTGTGCAATAGTGCAACCTCGCACCCTGAGCCCTCAGAGGCTATATAAGCTGGCGTCCCTTCAGGCCCAGTGCATTTACCGTTCACCGTCTTCGCTTGCACCAATAAAGTCTGCGCCAAGCTTCATCTGTTTCTCTGCCCACATATAGTGGTGGCTCAGTATTACAGACTAACCCACGACAAGAAGAAAGGTTATTTCCGGCAGTGGTGTGGAAGCTGAGAAGATAGAGTCAAGAAGAAGTCTACATCGTTTTTTCAAGAGAACGCCGCCTACGAAGAGTTGTGAAGGAGGATATTATGACTGGACACAACGAAGAAACCAGGATTCGGCAATTACATCCTACGGTTTTGAGACTTACATTTAAGTTCCTGTATTCAGCGTTGGCGGACCATTACGTGCGCTGGTCGCCGTGGATAGGAACTGTTGCTCCGCTGAAAACTAAAGTACTTGTCTACGAGAGTGGCCCATTTATTTTAGTGGTCCTGGAACTCACTTTTGGAGCAGCACCAGGAAATCTGGAGTGACTACAGCTACGGCTACATCAACCGCGGCGAGAGTGCGTCTGTCGCAGCGAGGTCGTGCTACAGACCGTCTACCGTGGCGAGCGTCTTCAACTTCGTATAAGTTAAGTAAACGCGGCAGTTAGCGCAGTTATCATTGTTACAAGCAGTTATTTCGGTATTTACGAATTTTCAATAAAAAAGAGAGAACCAGGAAAATGGTATAAAACATTTTTCATAA